>JADWOT020000400.1:679-203116 GCA_036345935.2 Taenia hydatigena | reverse complement strand
ATCCAATGAAATGATGGAGGTATGCATCAAAGTTATCAAATTGATCAAGACACACGCAGCACGAATTGTGCTTCCAGGCTATTTTGGATTTTGAGATAAAGTGCTTGTGTCAATTTTGACATAAGTAACAATAAAGGAAGAATAAAAAGGGAACTTGTCAATCTCTCTCACCTTTTTGGTGCCGTAAGAGAAACCCGAGGGTATCGTAGAACCTCGAGCACACCGGGCAATGGGGTCTCATAGAAGCTGAAATGTATCAAATATCTGTAAAATGAGATGTTGGAACCATTTCGCGATCTGCCCAACTTGACCACGTGCTACGCAAATCTTCGTCCTTAGTAATGAAGCATACTCATTCAATTTCCAACAATTCTACCCATTCATGACCTGATCTTAATGCGCAGGCCTTTGCATAAGGCCACTATTACTTGCAACTGTATTCATGTGCGCAGCAATGTATGCATACATGAAAGCCCATCTTAAACTCAAAGCCTGCTTACCATGATGCACGCGACCCAAGTGTGCAAAGCATAAAACAATGCTGTCAAATGGTGTTCTGCACCTTCTACACCTATAGATATACATTTCAGCAAAGAAGAAGGCGAGTTGCGCGAGTTTCAAAGACAGAGCTTATGGAGGATGAAGTGAGTAGCCGAGGTAACTTCTTGGATTTGTCCTCATTCTCGAATGTGATTAAAACGCAGTAGAGCAGTAATAGCGTGTTTGGTTAAGACTGGGAGCTACTCAGGTGGGTGGATAAATTTTGATTCACTGAGCTCTTTCACAAACTTAGTTTTCATGCTCCTTGCTCTCGAATATTCAGCCGTCTCTAATTATTCTCCACACAAATTAGAAGAGCAAAGATTGTGCGCATAAGAATTTAATATACTGCTCCGCAGTGGTGTAGTCACTATCGACGATAGTCCTTGATTTAGCGGTAAGAATTGGAGACCATGAGTAAAGGAGTGATTTAACGGCGTAGTGCTGCGTTGCCCTCAACCACAGTATTTACAAATGCTTCGCTGGATTTTGTGTTGCACTGACATATATTCGCTTCATTGGGTGCACAAATGTGTGCCTCAGCTGAGGTCAGGATGTTTAGAAGCGTCAGCTTCATTGCATGTTTGCGAAATTGTTGCTTGACTCAGGATTCTGATTATCTTGCTGCAGTCAGCCTCTTCTCTTTTTTTACTGCCTCAGAAGGCGTTTTTTGCATTAGTCAGTTATATTAGGCTGTTTTAGTTCCTGTTTGGCTGCAGCCTACAAACCACCCATTTGCTGCATCAAAGAGAAAATTAGCAGTGATGCTAATGTGAACCAAAATAGCTCAGTGCCGAATTGCTGATACAATTGCTAAAATTGGTGCATGATAGGCCGTGGGCTACTGTTGGTTTATTCAACATTGCTAAATGCTCGTTTGGATATATCAGGATTGGACGAAAATTATTTGCAGAAAGTGACTTTCTTGTAACGTAGGGTGGAGTCCCCCTCCCTGAATAACCCATACCTCGCACCCTTCTCAAACCTGGAAATAATCTCTATCCATTAACATTAATAAGACAAAAGTAGCGTGCGATTCTACATGATCCCTTCCATGATTTGCTTCAGCGCACTGTAGGATACTCTAAAGAGACGTCGACTATTTTACGCGCAACTTTGTCATTGATATGAGACAGTGCATGGGCTTTTCGTGAGATACGCGAAAGCTAGAGGAGACTAGACTGTTTCACAATTCAGATGGAGGACAGGTAGGTGGCTAGTACGCAGGCGAAACATCGGAATTTCCTTTTGCAGCTTAAGACAACCTGTAAAAAGACGCTTCACATTCGGTGTTGCAATGAGATTATCGGCACCAGCTTTTGCTAATAGGCATCCACTTCAGAAACTTAGCGTTTTATGATCTTCTAACCAAAAACTATAAGAATTTTGTCATTTCCATGCTATGCGGAAAGCGTTTGGCTTCTCAAATTTAGCCTTCGACGGAAGCTGGCAGATACCTAGCGTTTATGAGATAGTTTAGTTTCTAGGCCCTATGAGGTGTCTAATTAAAGAAATAGAGCTAGACTTAGGTGCTAGATGCCCTACGATTGTGCATATTTTTTTCGATGTACTTAACGGTTGTCTAGTAGGCGGAACGAAGGTGTGACACGACCTTCCATAAATAGATCCGAATTTTTGGGTGGACTAATGTTCAGCATTCATCATAAAGCTGGGGTATTACATTGCACCATATGAGGCCCATACAGTACGCTTCTCTAAAACTCTGCTAAGTACTTCAAAGGTTGGGATTTGGAGATGCTGAACTATTGATGGGAAGCCTAATGCTACTGGCTATTAATACTTTTTCTTAAACGATGTATGTCTAGACTTGGAACCAGCTTGCACACATGTGTGCCTTTATTTCTCCTCATCCACTACTTGCATTTATACCTCTTTATTTAGTTGTCGGCGTTTTACTTTAATTAGCTTCCTTCACTAATAACTCATGAGAATAATCTACACGCATAACGGCACAAATAGAGTAAAGATTAAGAAAGTGGAAAGTGAGCTTAGGGCGCTGGGAGTAAATCAATATTACACGTCTGTAAGCATAATGAAGCAAGTCACTTTGCTAAATAATGAGTCTTCTTATGGCCAATTTAGAAGGCCACCGTGTTTTAATTTGCTCTACCTCTAGTGGTTTAGTATGCGCCGTCTTTCCTTGGATCGACTAGTGTTCTAACTATCAATCTTGTTTTTTGCTTTTGGCACAATATTGGGCTGTTTTTCTCCATCACTCCTATCAAAATTAATTCCTTTACAAAAGAGTGAATCGCTAAAGCTTGTCAATCATAACAATCCCTTTTTTCAAGAGGAAGATTAAATTATTTAAGGCGCAATCTTGGCCTTCTCTTGCAAAACAATCCGAAACAGCTTGAACTAAAAGATTTTATTAGTGAAGACTCTCAAAGAGCCGAATGGATTTGCGAAAGAGTTTGTTTTATATGTGGACATCCAGTGTCTCTGTTGGTAGCTTCTTAGCAGTGATGCTGGCAACTGCACACTCAAGGGCAAGTTAACACCTCGTCCACGAGGAGCGATTCCGTGTCAAATAATTTGCTTCTTTTGTCGAGGGCTATTAGCACACAATTATTGGCTAAAAATAACTAAAATTAGCTACTTGGCATAACATTAGAACAATTAGGACATATGGAACTGACTGCGAGTGCATTCATTTTGTAATGCTCCACACTTAATGCTTCAAAAATAATTGAAACTTTTACTTAACTAGCATGCTAGCAAAGAATAAGTGGTTGGTATTTGGAAGGACAGGTTGGGGTAATTGTAACTGTAACAAAGGTGGTTGTAGGTAAGTGTAGGGTGTTGATATAAATGTCCTGACGCTTCAGAAAGTACCGCGCAGAATATAGGTTGGATAGCCAAGTGTGTATGCGATTTGCAAGGTGGACATCAAGGCAGCTGACAGCATCGGCATTTGACTAAACGAGTTGGCTCTGTTTCTATGGATTTGGCAGTGAATTCGTCCTCTCCGTTAGCAGCTCTATTGACGCAATAACTTATATAACAACCATCTAACTTACAAGCATATTTACACCGCTTTCATCACAACGCATCATCTTGGGAAGGAAAACGAAATTGATAAAAAATTGGTTTGGTCAGTAAGTCTAGTTATTTAGAATTCCCATAGGCCTATGGAATAACGTATAAGTCACGAAAGTGTCGTGGGGAACCTCAGCAGTAGTCGCATTTCGTTTCATGCAGAAACCTCCATTTTTGTCCCACAATTTAGCCAACAATTTACAAAATCGCTTCCAACTCCTAAGGCGCTAATTTGTCACATTGATTTGATGCCACAGTCAATCTGTCCCTGGCGTATTCATTGGAGGCTGACGTCCCTCTTTTTTATCGATTCACACTTCCACAGCAATAAATTACGCGGATTCAACATTACTTTGGGGATGCTTTATGATTGTCAGGCAGTTGGTGGCGATAGAGGAAATCGATCACTGTTCACTTTAGCAATCCTAAGTAAATGATGAGAAACAGCTAAATGTAAGATACTTATCCATTTTTCCTTGCCTATAATGCGTTTAATCTGACCAGCGAAGCGTTGTGATGACCATTCTTTGCGAAAAAAGGGAAGACGTTTGCAGCGACTCAATGAAAGCTGGTAGAAGTCAAAATGTAGGGATTTGATATAGGCTAGGATTTGCAAGTACTTAAGCACTTTTGATTTCGTTGCTATTCTTATACTACTTAGGCATACTATTTCTAGAGGCGTGCATAGTAGTTCTCAGTAGACATATTAAACATCATGGGCATACCTTCTAAAATAGCTCAATCTTCAAAGCGTTATTCATTACCGTCTTAAACCGTTTGAATAAGGCAAATCTCTCCTCGATGAGAACAATTCGTAAAAAGCTGTTTAAGCATTTCCCTTGCCTACAGCTTAGACTTACTTTAAAGGGGCCACGCCAAACTTTTTAATAAAGTCCCGACATGGAACAGCTGAAACCGATACTACTGCTGGACATTGTTGTGCATATTAGTTTCCCGCCTCCTCATCCATCCATTCTTTGGTAATATCGTAAGTAGAGAGTGATCAAAGATGCCGTCAGAAATCTTTGTCAGTCATATCTGTATAATAAATGGGAGGGTAGGAGAAGGTAATATTGTAACGCTGCAGATAAATGTAATAAAATAATGGCACACAATAGCTCATTTGAAGCCAATAAGGAGCGATGAAGAGGGAGCAAGCACAAGCACACAGAATGATACCCGAAGAGGTTAGCTATTCGTCCTAATTAATTCTTAGAGCGAAAAGAAAATTTCGCGCATACAAGTAGTGATTGGTGTACACTACGAAAAATAAACGAGAGCCATGTATCTAGGCTAAAGTTTGGCAGCGAGCAAAGTAATAGATTTGGCATAGATAAAAAGGCATACGCTTACATGCACGAAATATAACAATCTACTCAATTAAGAGCTTACGAAATAATTTCCATCACGAAGAGAATGAACATCACCAATAATAGTGGTAATTTTTGATGTTACCATAGAAAACAAATGGGTGGTAGCTGGGGCGTTGGCTAAATTATTGATTTGCAATTAAGGGAAATCAGAAAATTTTATTAAAAGATTGACACTTACGGCCTTCATGTTCATGGCTACTAACTTCAGCGACTTGAATACGATTTGCTAAACATCTAACCCAACTTTGGGAGGCCTCAGCTACATTTCCAATCGCCTCTATCCCACTGTATATCCATTCATTGCACTGATTGCTCGTTTGGTACCAAATGGGTATCTGCTGCCTACCTATTTTGACTATAGCAAGCAAATCACCAGGGAGTCGAAACAGGCCAAACATAGGCAAAGGATACACAAAAGTATTTACTGGAATTTGTAGAGGAATCAAGGTGCATATAAATCGACGACTGTGGTTCCTAAAGTCTAAATGATGGAGTTTTATCAACAGATCTTAGCTCCTAAAATGAGTTCCCCAAAACGTTATCGCAAAATGATAGTTGCTGAGAGGACTACTTCGCCTTAGCCTGGAGACCACCTACGGGATTGTATCTTTCGTGTATCAAACGGTGGTGATATGTTTGCCTGCGTCCATTTCAGGCATATTTTTTGAATAATTAAGCAAAGGATCCTCAAGATAGCCATAGAATTACCATTTTGATAAGTGCATTAGTCCAAGCTTGCACTTTCAATAATTTGTCTGCCGATGCCACAAAACAACCCTCTCCTTTAACGTTATGTGGTCCGCTTGACTTTTCTTGTAACATTACAACTTATATATTTTTGCTACTATCATTTATGCAGTGCCACTTTTATTACTAATTTACGTCTAAGGAAAAATGCACAGTATCTGGGACACAAGTATTGCGCTAGCATAGATGCGTGCAAAATTGGAGACACACCAATGGATCGCTAGTAAGCCGGGCAGAGAACCATGATCAGCGGATATAGGAGATAATACCCCCTTCTTTTTTGCAGTCCCTTTCACTCCATTGTAGATAGTGACGCACAAAGACGATTTAAATACCCGAAGTATAAGATGCAAAAGTGTGGCAGAAACATCGGAGCTAAGCCCAAGTTCATCAGTTAAGATGTGTCTGGGTTCAGACAAACATAGCCGAATTGATAAATTGACAAAATAGAGGGTTCATAAACTCACCTAAACAACTTGGCCAAAAAAAGCATTGTTTCGCAAATAAAAACGCAAACCGCGATAACGCAAACAATCCAATCATCTCAGAAAATAGCTGCGACGTGTAAATCATATGTCAGCAGGATACACACGTTATGCGTTGCCTACTCTGCATATTTTTTTTTACATTGCGTTCATCACGTTCACCTGGAAGCCCAAGACAACCGTTAAGGCAAGCGCAATGGCTCATGAATAACACGATCCAAACAAATTTGAATGCAAATTTTGTTGACGGTCAGCATTAGCAGCATTTGCTGCAGAATCAAAGCAAAAAGGAAGTAGAGCAGAATGCGCGCACCGTCGACTAGCCCCTTCACCACCATAGTTTTCAGGGACATCCTCACTAGCGTCGGTGCAAGCACAACTTCAGGCGTCCACCACCACTGATGCAACCATTCTTACGGCTGCGCGTATTGTGGCGCCATCTTGGGCGGCCATGCATGCGGTATGTCCCATTGCGGCTTCGGTTCATTTTCCTGCGAAAAATTCAAATAATGTCGACCGATACTAAAGCGACATTTCTTAAATCGAAAAAAGATTGCAATACACAAAATGTCGCATATTCTCTATCCTGATTAGGGCTTAATAAAAGGCGACCAAATAGGCCACCGCTACGTGAAACGACTATTTTTGGTTACTTTGCTAACGCAAACTCAACACGCATCGCATGGGGCGAGAACATCAGGAAACAGTAATGGTAGGCGGGAGATCGCGGAATGTCTTTTCTGATCGAGGCTAAAGTAAATCGCAATGAGTTTTATTTCAGAGACGTAACCTGGTTATTGCTGACTCTAATCCCAAGGTAAAATTTAAATGCCCCGAATAAAACCCAAGCGGCATTACTTAACTCTAGAACATCAGAAGACAATAGCAGTAGACGAGAGTTCACAGATGTCTTTTTCTAATAAAGGCTGCAGAGGTATAACCCGCATATTTTCGGTACATCTCCTAAATAAATTTGAGGTGAGTCGAGTTGAATCATGTCGTCGTCGCTTAACTCGAGAACATTGCATATAATTTTACAAGACAAGAGGCCGCGGAATCAATGTTTTGGTCAAGGCTAAATCAGAATTGATGTCCCGGAAAGCATTGATTACTCGACCACCTTCGGTTCTTTTCCTAAACTAATCTCAGTACGCTTCGACCGAGACTTAGTAGTCACTACTTGAATCGAGAGCTTTAGAATATATTTACACTAGACAAGAGGCCACAGAGTTTCTTTCCTGATTAAGGACAAAATCAAAATTGATGGATTGCGGCGCAGTAGCATAATGCGACTGTTTCAGTTTCATTCACAACTAACGTCGATATGAGCCCAGCAGAACTAAGCCATCACTGTATAACTTGAGAATGTCACGAAATACTAACGAAAGAAAAAAGACCGTAGGGTGCCATTTCTGGGTAAGGCTATATCAAAGCGAATTATATATAAAGCTTGGCGACTTAGCACGATCATTTTCCGTTCCCTTAAAAGCAGCTGCAGGAGACTGGAAGCCTCGGAATTTCAAATCTGAACAAAGCAGATATAAAAAGATGAAGTAGGTACCATATTTAACCATACTACATCAACAGCCAGAGCTTGTCCAGATCAATTCGAGACCAAAGCATAAGAAATACGGAACGTAGCAAAGCTGATGCGATACTCATGAACAAATTTGCGATGTTTCCAGCTGTGCACTGATGTAAACTGCCATTTGTTTTAATTACGGTAGAACGAAAACAGAGGCTAATCTATGGTTTTCAATTTGAAACGAGGGCGTTCACATGTGGGGATTTTGTGAAGTGGTGACAGTATCTATGGGATGCTCAAACCCATTCATAGCAGACTATAACTTGATGGAGAAGGATATATGGCTAACAGACTTTGGCGTGCCTATTTCGACGACCTTAAAAAAGAATTTAGAGCATTTTGGAATACAACGCTTATACATTAGCGGTCGCAGTGGATCACTGCTGCCACTCCTTTGTTTGATCAAAGGATTTAAGCGCAGAACGAGAAGCTGCTTGTCAATGAAGACTGTTGGAATCGTAGACATTTTGAGAGGCTACAAAACATCATTTTCTTATTCCAAAAAACATGGCTATAAAACGAAGGAGCAACGATCTGTTTCTTTTAAAACACCTAAGATTTGTTTTTTGCTATAGTTCGGATCATCTCCACTGATGGCTCTTCACTTATTGTTCCCGCACAACATTATTTTGCGTTAGGAACAGACAACACTTCTCAAGGCGAGATAAGACTCTTGATTGATTGTCGCTACCCAATTCAAAAGCCATATGGACAGGCATGGTGCGATTTAAGGGTGCTTGTACCAACAAATCAAGGAACCGTCTTTTTCTAAATTTGCGCATTCTCACTGTTTGATCAAAATGCGCGATTCGCTGGCTAGACTCGCCTCCTGGTGGCTAAAGGCGGGTTTGGACATTTCACAGATTAAATTGGATGCATCTGTTTTGTGCACAAAACTAGTAGAAAGTAGGGCAGAACAGTTATTGATACAATAAGAAATAGTTAATAGCCAATTTTAGTTACATCCGATGATAATGGGCGAAACACGAGCGTGTGCAGCTTGAATGGAATCCTTCGAAGGTAAATGCATTTAGCCTCTCCGCCAAGGGCAGGAAATCCATGGGTCTCATCTCAGCAAGTCACAAGCTTCATGGCGCTAAATTGTTTAGTCGCTTCAGTTGCAAAGTTTTATGGGGCTATTGACCACATCATTTTGATTAACTTGCCTAATTCGGTGGAGTCAGCCGCTTAGTCTTCTCGGACCTCACTTAGACTACTGTAAGGTGTAGGCTAGCAATCGATGGAATCCAACTCGCATCGCCCTAATGAAAGCCGAGATTAAAGAAGGGATGCTCCTAATAACTGTGTCTGAGACAACTGACTAAAAGCGTTACTACCAGAATTTTATAGCATTATACTGAGAACTTCGGAATCATCAATTTATCCCAATGATCAAAGATGAACTGAAGACTGGGATTCGTTCTTTATAACCCTCCTCCTGTGCATCGTAAGAGTGCAAACCTATAATGCTTAACTTTACCAAATCCGTCTTCTCCAAACCCTCTGGGTTTATCATAGGTAAAAAAATAAGAGATGCATATCATCCATTTAATCAAGGTGTTTATGCGGTTACGATCGCCGTTAAAAGTAGCGTCATTAAATTTTAGACTACAAGTATTCAACTAAAGCATATGATTAGATGTGCTGACGAACAAACATTTAATCGAATTTGAGGTGTCTCTGGAATAAACACAAGTGGTTTTGCAAAAGCCGATCCGTGAGACGATTTAGCTTGAGTGTCTGACTCATTTGTGATGGCCGACCAAATGAAGGATTACGAGTGAGAGACGAGGATTCTACTCTCCTAGCCCAGACTACCCGCCTGCTTACCCATCCCTTCCCTTCGCACACTTTTACGCGCGGATCCGTCCACAGACCGCTGTGACAGTAGTGCCATTACCCATTACTCATATCTATCTGCCTGCTATTTCCGCCCTCTACAGTGGCTTCTGTGGTGAGAGACCACAAAATCACAATGCTACAAGGAGAGGAAGGTGGATGTATCAGACACTTTTGTTGGTAAGAGTTGTGCTAATGAGTTAGCGTGAAGACAACGACGGCTGTCTCTTGACGCCATGGTGGAGTTTCTGACTCTAGATGTACGCTCAAATCGCGTCGGTGTCAGTGCACCTTACTCTTCCCACCCTTGTTTTTTTACTCCGCCATGCGGCCTGCAAAGCACATTGCACTTGCATCCTGTCTGCACACTTCACTCTGTGATACCCAATGAAGAAAATTGCAGGAGGCAGAGGAGGAAGGGTGATGAAGGAAAAGTGTGCATGTGATTACAGGGAATTGGTGCGGCGAGCAGGAATGCCAAATGTTTGCAACAGCATGGCTTTGTTGTGGCCAGCAGGAATGGATTAATTGAAGATGATGTGGTTACGATGCAGTGAACATGAGCACACATGGCGAGTATGGGCAAAGCATCGAGTGACGCAGAAGAGGTCGCAAAAGCTCTACCACCACAGCTACGGGAATGGTTTGAACCCGCAACCTCCTGAGTGAAAGCCCGACGCTCTATCCCCAGCGCCTATATAGCTCTGATTTTGTTTCTTACCACCTTTCTGGTTCCACCGGTTCAATGCTTTGGCTGCTAGCACTCATCCCCAATCCTTACCACATGGTGCGCTAAACTTGCACTCATACACTCACTCAATGCAAGGCTGCTTTGCCTCATGTTTCGTGCGTCGGCATTTCAGATGCAGTCTAGCTCCGCATTAGGCTATCAGAGGCAATGCGATAAATCGAATTTGCTTTTATCATTTGTGGGAGTGTGTGGATTCATTCGATATAATGCTGCCAGTGGTGGCGGCTGTAAGAAGGCAGAAGAGTAAAGGCATTATTAACAACAATGCTTGAGGATAATGTGGATGAGGCTAAATGTGCTTGAAGTGAGTACTTGGTTTAAGGTGGCAGGTGGTTGTGAGGCAAAATCGAAAGTGATCTGGCTTTACATCTCGTAGCATATGTGGACCGTTATTATCGTCTTAGCGAAGTGCTACCCCTTGCCTGTTCTACATTTTCTTGCATGATTTGAAGTGACATTGGTGCCAGCGAATAACGAAGCATTGTGAAAAACAATGCATCTAATTTGATCCTACTGCCTAAAAATGTGACTAGAAGGTAAATGTTTTTGCTGGATATAGCATTGTTGCTCGAATACCTGCAGATGGCTGCCGGGAGTAGGGCTAATGTGTCTAAATGGATCGTCTTGCTCTTGACACCACGTTTGCATTACTGTCGCACTGCCTTTGACGGAACGCATTAAGCCACTGACAGTAATATATTTAAAACAAATTGAATCCTTTAGGTATAAAAGATATTAGATCAATACTTGAATGTGTTTTTACAAACCAATTTATAGATTGTCTTACATTCATTTTATAAAGAAGCAGGGTCAAGCATTTATCATCTTTTATTAGTTAAAACCTTTAAGAATTGCATGACATAAAGGCTGACCACTCTTAGCAGGCAGTGCGGAGTTAGGAGGAAATGCAGCATTGGAACTTGTCCCAGCATAAAAATTCAAATATATTTGCACAAATTAATGGCTCTAGACTGTTACACCTATGAGTTTTTACATTTTCTCATTTTCTCACTTATACATTATATGCGAAAGTCCGATTTCGCCCTCAATAAACCTCATTCCTTCGACAGCGAAGCCAAATTCGCAAGGTTGGTTGCAGAGGTGAAAGTATTATTGAATTGAGGCCTAATTTCTTTGCATTTGGTTAAATAGTTTTGCTTCTTGCTTTGTAGTTGCAAAAAAATGAACGAGCGTCTCTGTACACCACAGTCATTAGAGTGCTCTGCCCTATCGCGAAATCCGACAGCATGCAATTTATTCAGCGGTATGCAGGATAAATTGTAATATCCTTTTTTTGTCCGATAACGTGGTGAAGATATCTTTGGCAGTACTGATTGTCTAGCATTGGCTTCAGCACGCATCACTTGTACACCTTGCCCTATGCTTCCCACTCGGTGGGGCTGTAGGCGGTCAACAGGCTATTTCACCATCTCCTATATGTCAGCAGCTCTTCTGCTAGCTCCTTGCGTGCCACCCCAACTGCCTTTTTAGCTACTTCCGTCTTATGTCAGTAGTGACACATATTGCTCTATTATCAGGAATGTGGAGTCGTGCGAGGTGTAAGGATAGTAGATTAATCTCCCCAATTAACGACGGTCATTTACAAAAGGCAAAATCTTGAGCACGATATAATCGTTTGTGGAAGGGCTTGACTGCTGGTATTGTTTGTGCAATTAGCATTGTCCCCACCATTGCGGCCGAGATCCGCCTTAAAGTGAGAGGAACGAACCAAAATAATTTTGCGCTCCCTAACTGTACACATCACGCTATTGCGCAGATGCTGCTACCTCAAGCGATGCGTTACAACAGCTTTTGCTACCTCTTTCGCTTGGCTTGTTGTTCTAGGGAGTTCAAGTCTACGTTAAGGAATTGGGCCTATCTCACATACCACTGCGCTCACGGTTAATCGACTACCTTGCGGAACTGCGAGATTTTCGACACGAAAATGTCAATACTTTCATGAGATGCTGTGTGACGCCGCAGTCCTTCAGTCTTGTTTTTCACTGCTGTCATCGGGGAAGTCTTCAGGTGATGATATAAGTTCCCCTCATTTAATTAGCCAAAAGCACCCACCCACATCACTGCTTTCATTTTCAAAATTTTCCACACTTATATGCCTTAAATGATATCAGCGATTTGCTGACGAATTCGTGTGAGTTATGGCGCAGTGCGCAAGAATACGACTACTGGCTGACTTACGGGATAGGCATGAAGTACAGTTGAGGTCGTTCCGGAAAGGGCAGGATATTGGGCACGTTAAATAAGAACGTGCTGGTGAACTACAGTGGAAACTTACTTCATAAGCACTTCATAAACTACCTCATAAAAGAACTCCTCCAACAACGAGCAGAGTTGCTTTGTGTTCGTATAACATTGACCTAGTCACCACGCTTTTCGTTCTGTTCCACATGCTGCAAAATGGTCGTCCAAAACTGATATTCTCCACCAATTAAAGGGTTGCCGTTAGAACTATAAATGAGAGGGCAATGAAGACTACTGCCATGTTCCAATCTCACGCCCCTTGCAAATGCTTCACAACAGCCTTTGGAGAGAAACACACGTCCGTAACTCTAACACTGATTCCATTCATGTGCGATAGACACTTAATCCAACGATACACGCCACATGCTACCGACTTGTCTGTTACTGCATTTCCGTACGTAGGATGTTATCAACATCAAAAGCATCACATTTGACTGGGATTTCAAGGTCTCTCTCATGACTGACTTAGTTCAGGTGAGTAAATGCTATCTTATGGTATTTGAACGAATCGCTTCTCTCTAATGTTTGTAACTACTACCTCTAATGTTACGTTGCAAGCGGATGGAGTACCTCCACAGCACATGCCTCAAAGCTCACGGAAGACTCAACTCGGCCAATTGCGTCGTTAATTGCCGATACGTCCTAAAAATCACCGACTTTGGCATTCCTAAAATCTACAACTTGACAGATAGTTGTCCTTCAACCAACCCTGAAGGTTAGTTACATTCATTGCCCTCCGAAATTGCATCTCATACATAGAAAAATTGTGGACGGCGCCTGAGCTACTGTGTGGTGAGACCTTGGCGTTAGTTGGAACCAAGCCGGGCGATGTCTATGCATTCGGTACAATAATGCAGGAAGTCTTCTGTCAGACGAAACCATATGGAATGGAAGATGCTTCAGCAGAAGAGATTATAGAACGCGTCAGGAGCAAAGAAAAACCCCCTTTTTGGTCACGAGTGAGTATTTCTTCGCACTCCAGGATATCACTATGAGTTTATCAAAGTCGTCACAGGAGGATTCCAGATGTATTGAGACTTAGCACTGTTCACTTATGGTGTAGTGAAGGCACAAGTAAAGACTATCACGATCATTTCCGGAACGGCCATGCCGGCCGGGGTATTTTTGAGTTAATTACTAATATTTGCCGCATTTGGCATCTGATACATCGGTGTAGCGTAGAATTGTCAAAAAAACTGCAAAAGAAATAGGTTGCTGCTACAGAAGGGCATTATTAAATGTCTAAAGGGAGTTGCGTAACCTTGCATCGGATCACGTCCACCATCCACCGCTCGATTTTCCATCCCAGCTTCATGAGACGGGTGTCCAACCAACTTACAGAGCCATCGTTGAGCGAGCATGGTCGGCCAATCCTGGGCTAAGACCAACATTCAAGGAACTGAATGAAGAGATTCAACGAATGACCAGAGAGAAGTGGGTTTGCAATTGCACATGATCCCTTCCCCAATCTTGTAAGAAAAACAAACATTGTGGAGCACATGTTCAAAATGATGGAAAACCACTCGAGTGGGCTGGAAGAAGAGTTGAAAACTTGGATGGATGAACTAGAAAAGGAGAAGAGGAAGAAAGATCTTCTCAGCTGCCGTTTACTTCCTCCTGGCCGGCGGTAATGACTGTTAGGATCACACATTTTGGCTTTGAATTTGTGTACGACCACGGAAATGTTGAGTCTGAGCAATATGCGAGTGGAAGAGTGATTCTAAGTTGGAATTGTAGAGTTGTGGCGGAAGCGTTAAAGGCGGGAGTTGCAGTGACACCTGAGACCTACGATGAGTTGTCGATCTACATTATCGACATCTTTGGCTTTACAACCATTTCAGCGATGTCCACATCACTGCAGGTTGTTGATCTTCTCAAAGACCTGTACACACTGACAGGACGATTGCACACTACGACGTCTACAAAGTGGGCTTGATTTGAGACGCCTGAGTCTACTCATGGGCACAAGTTTGACCCTAACTCATCGCATTTGACAAAAAAACACGTACTCTGCTTCTCCTACTTGCCTCGATGGCGTTGTGTCTAAATCATGGTCTGCTAAGCAAGTAGGCTAGCACTAAGGTTAAAGAAATGCGAGCTGTGAGCCAGCCGTTTGTTTCGTTTAAATGGGATGGCGTTCCGGCAAGTGGAGCAAATAGTTGGTCGAGGTGACGGGATCTTACGCTATGTCTTTTTGCTCATTAGTCTAACCATCACCTGCGTCTCTCTCGCTTAAGTACGAGCATAGACCGAACCGAAGCATCCCAAGTGCTAGTTACTTGGCGCTTAATCTGCCAATTGTTGGTGGTGTCGATAGGAGACGCCTACATGGTGATTTCGGGATTGCCAGTCCGTAATGGACGACGCCATGCAGCTGAGGTCGCCACGATGGCCCTCCACCTGCTCAGTGTTTGTGGCACCTTCACCATCAAGCACTTACCGCAGGTCCTCTTGAGGCTGCGCATCGGTCTGCATGGCGGTTATTTGGACGTGCATCTGATCCTGCCCCCTTTCTAATCCGTGCGCAAAAAGTGCGCATCAACTTGTTTTAATGAATGTCAACGTCACTTAAGCAATGTCTTCGGCAAAAGGGCATGATAAGGCCGGAATTTTAAGCTGCATTTAGACCGTCAATCTGATGTTCCTACGCTGGCTTCGTGCTGCTGTCCTTACGTGACACGGGCTAATGCATTCTCATAGAAACGCATGTATCAGTTGCACCGTTATAAATCAGGTAGCAAAGTGCCAAGATCTATAAGCCATTTAAAAGCTCTAGCCTACTGGTGTGCAGAATGATTTAAAAATCACCTATCCATTGGAACTACAAACTATGCGTCTTGTTGCATAGCATTGAGGATAGGCACTTTGTCCTTTTGTAGGGCTTTGTGTTGCCGGTGTCATGGAACTTACAATGCCTCGTTATTGCCTCTTTGGCAATACCGTTAATCAAGCACTAAAAATGGAGCCGACTAAAATAGGTTAGTGGAATTCTCCTTGACCTGCTTTCCTATCACTGCCGCCCTATCGTAAAACGTACCTATTTCAGCCATTAGAATACACATCAGCGAGGAGATAAAAGGAAATCAGATGTCTCGGAGGCTACCATGTTGAACATCGCGGCTCAGAGGAATTTAGGGATGGTATGGAAACGATAGCTTATTGGCTCACTAACAGTGACAACTTTCACAAGCCGTTACCTCGGCCTCCTCCATTAACAGTGTGAGCATTATCATATTCTAAGCAAAGGAATTTTGCGAATCGGTTTCACATATTTCTACCTGATTGTATTGTGTTGCTTATTTGAAGTTCCTCTGGTACTTTGTGGTATGAATTGTATCCACTTGATGAAGTATTATATTAAGCAGGTGTGTGGGCAATAGGTAATGAATGGGCCTTTTCTGACCAGGACTCTCAGACGCTTTCACCGACTTACCTAAGCGGTGCACTTTTCGCTACAGTGTTGACATCAGCACTCCAACGAACACCAAAATCAACGCAATCGTGAGCCTGCGGTTGATGGTAGGGAAATCGCTTCAGCTAGCATTACTCAATGTAATCCAGTAGGATGCGCAACATTTACGCATTGAGGAGAGCAAAGATGATAAGATGCAAAGGCATTCATTGCACGCAATGCCACAAATGCGTACAGATGGGGATAGGTGGTTTTACTGGCAGTGGGAGGGGGGGCGAAGAGAAATGTAGACGAGCAAAGTGCGATGTAGTGCGCCATTGACACGACGTGTACTGCAGCCATCACCGGTGCGTGAGCCAACTTGGTACGACGTAGTGAAATCTCATGGTGTGACAGAGGCCAGAAGCCACCACCTTGTACGATCACTGGCGTTTTCAATGTCAGCTGGATGGGCATGAAACGATGTTAGAGTGGTAATCACACCTACGCAGATCAGCAATAATCTTTTGTAAATACGCTGCAACAATTTTTTTTGCAAGAAGATGGGATGCGCCTGGAAATGTTATATTGCCGGCGGTCAAAGGCGGTTTCAACCATGAAATATATATTGAAGTAAAGGCCTATTGGTCGCGTGCATAAAATACCTTTGTACTCGTGGAGGCATTTTTAATGCCGTACTTTTTGTGGTGTTTTTCAGGTATCTGGGTCCATTCTAATAAACACATGCTCCTGTTATGAAGAGCTTCTGATCTCTAAGAGGTTACTTTTTTACACTTTTAATGGGTGCTTAGCTTGCCAATATAATTAGCCAAACCTTGGAAGCCTAAATGAACAAACTCTTAACTCGCATTTCAACATGGCGCACTAGAAGCACACTTGGACTAGTTACTTCTTTTGCATCCTATGCCATCGCAGGATATCACATTCCGGTATTAAGTATTTTCTCTCTGGAAAGTGGAGCGACGTGCAAAAGATAGCTCAAGTGAACTCATATTTGGATTGCATTAAAATTGGGGCAGACTTTGCCCCTAGAGTGGCACGAGATTTGAAATGTAGTGACTATCCTGGCTGCAGACGTAAAAGGCTTGCGTGTTAAAGTAGATAGGATGATAAGGCACTCGAACATGAAGTAAAATCAAAAGAATAGATGGCTTTGCTTTCACTATTTGCAGCGGTTTGACCTCTAGCTGTCTTAGATTACATTGAGAGTACCACAAGCCTTTCATTGGCGCAGCTAGTAAAAGATTTTCACGCCACTACTAAAGAAAGAATAAAATGGCCCTAACCGAACTGGCTAATGCACAAATCACATCAATCAATTGGTATCCACAAGAATTATTCATTTCCTTTTCATGGGTTTCTTTGTCTTTGTACTTGTGTACATTTGTGGAGCCACAACCTCACACTCCACCCACATATGCTTATACAAATTGCGTGAAACCAGTGGCAACGCATCTATAATATTCTCATGGTGTTTCACAGTTTTGAGCAAATCAGCGAGTCAATATTAATAATTTTGTATCAAAACCTGGAGGAAAGTCAATCTAAAAGCCCCTGTCAGCTTTCATTTAGCACGCGCATTCATTCCCGAGACACATCCTTTTTCTCTCTTTTCCCCATGTGTAGTACTCCTTCAACAAGCTTCGTGTCAAAATTGATGATGAGCAGTCCTGCCAGTGGATTTCTTGGTTAGGGTTGGGAAAAGGAGTAGCCTCAGCGAGTGGTCTCTTCATATCTGGTTAACGAGAGCGCAGTGAACAAAGTCAAATCAGAGCTAGGAAAGTAGCAGGGTTAGTTAAAAGAGAATAATAAAGTGAATTCTAAATTAAATAAACCTAATAAATGCATTAGAAATATGGCACTAACACAGTTGACGAGCTTGCAAGTTACTCTGCGAATCAACACTAGCAGTCAAGGTATTATCATTACACAGATCCCACTCAGTGAGTTATTTTTGGCCAAGGAATTCGCTCAGTAAAGCACACATTTATGAGAACTCACTTCGTCGCGTGTGCTATGGAGCAGTGCTGAATGAGCATCCATCTGTTTTCTGAGGCCAACTTCATTACAGCAAAGCCAAGATGACCTTTTCTTATTCATGGATGCATTGGCACTCTCGCTGCTGTATATAAGAAAATTGCGACAAAGAAATTTCTTTCTGAGTCTACTTTCCTCAAAAGCAGCAACCACGTCTAATATGTCTGCCTTACTATTACCCCTTCAATTTGTCTTCCTTTTCTTCCTCATTCGGAGCAACTTTCACAGCGGAATGGTGCGATAAGTGCTTTAGAGACCGAAAAATGTATAAATTGCGCGCAAATGACGCAGTGCCTGACTTTTGCTTACGTTGTGATTGCTAGATACAGCCCCAATGCGGTCATTTAAAAAACTGTTTTAATTTTCGCTGCGAAATTCTGCAAACAAACGTGCCGCGTTTGGGTGGAAATCTAAGAATTAGCTTGTGAGTTCGACAATGGGAAACTCAGTTCAGCCTCTGATAACAACGTCTTTAGCATACCATCCTTGTCCCAAAAAGCATATCGTTTTTCACATGCTCTATGTTCTTTATTCTCAGCACCACATGTTTTGGTATCTTTACCTCGGTCTTATAACATTTTATCGGAAATCCATCCCACGTATAGCACTAACCGGAACAAAATGATAGCAGTAAAGTTGAGGTTCCCATTTCTTTATTGAGCGTAAGTCTGCTAGCAAAGCCCACAGATGAGTACTAAGGCAGCTTCCTAAATCGCACTGAAACATAGAAAAAGGAGTGTGCATATTGTCATGTTCGCATTTAGGTGTGCAGTGCATCAAAAACTAGTGGCATCTATAATTGCACTCAACTATTGGTCACATGATACCACCGCGTCTCTGTCTCTTCCTGCTTAAGCTACCAATGAGATTTGACGTTGCGTGATGAATTGTTTGCCCTAAATTGTCAGTCAGGCAACGCCCAACTGATTTTGCACAGGTTAATCTGCTTATGTAAGACCCACCACAAAATCATTTTGCAGCATACTAACGCCCTTCATTAGTGATTGTTCTTGCTTACTAAGCCACCAGTTCTATGTAAAAATATAAGCGAAAGACTGCCGAGAACTCACAAATTTGGTAGTATAACAGCATCAACTTGCGTTCTAAGCAAGCATTGCGAGCCAAACACCTGCAAAGTAGAAGAAACCAAGGCTTTTCAACATACAGTTATCGCAAAATAGGTCTGATAAATGAAGCAGTACCTACAGAAATGATGTGAACGCATGTGTTCGCCCAAAGCCTCCAGCGTCATAAATTCTGCGTAGCATTCTGTGCAGTGAAGGCGTACTTCTGAGTTCTCCATCCGCATGACTGCAGTGTGGCACAGCAAAACAATTTCGGGAGGAGTTGGCATGAAATGCTAGTGCTATAGCTAAGGAGCTGAAGGTCAATGGACTCTAACTCACAAATATGCGAATCGATGAAATGGCGGATGAGCAAATCAAAGTCTTCGAAGTGAGTGCGACAGCAGAAGCACACGTTGTGTTCCCAAGCTAATTTTGAGGTTCAAAAGAATGCACTTGTGTTAATTTTAACGTGCATGCTGACTAAATGGAAAAGACGATGGTGAATTTGTAAGTTTTCTCACCTCTCTGATGACGTAGGAGCATTCCGAGGGTTTCGTAATGCCTTGTGCAAATCGGACAATTGAGAATCAACCTTACTATAATAAATGAAACATTTAAAATAAGATGCTGAACTGGCGCTGTGATTCGCCTAATTTAAACACTTTTTGCACAGGTCTTCATCTTTTGCATTAATACAGGCATTATCCCACCCTGTACAAATAAACTCTTCATGACCTAACTCCACACTCCCATCCATTAATGTACATAATTCTCCATAAAGACATGCTTTTGATCATGCATGCGTTCATGTACAGGGCATATAAGGTGTTGTTGCATAGAAAGGTTAAATTCAAAAGTATAATGTTCCTACAGTGGTGCACACGGTCCAAGTGTGCAAATAATAAGATAATGTTCCTAAATTGCGCTGCGCACTGTCCGCAGATGCCGGCATCCATTTTGGTCATAAGAAGGGTGAATTGTACGCGAATCCGTGACCGAGTATGAAGCGAATGTGATTAATGAGCAGGTAGATCTTCTGGATCAGTCCTCAACCAGACGTCCGATTACATCGCACGACAGTGAAGATGGTGTGCATTGGAGCTTGTCGTGGTGGTCTTTGAAATATTTGTAAAACCTATAGGTCGAGTGAAAGATAGTTGCTTCTTCTTTTCACTTAAAGGGTAGTGGTTTTAACATTTAAAAAACGCGCAATTTTGCATTGCTTCCATATACAGCCTTTAAACATTGTTGCACTGGCATTTAAATTGCATTTAAATTACACATAATTCCTTGGGTGCATGATTTAGTCAAACTGTGTGGAAACACCAGCTTCATTGTCTTGATGTCGTTTGATGTTTGACGTAAAATCCCTATTTCCATCTTTGCATGGTTTTGCCATGGTTGTATCATTTTGGGTTTATGGTTTCCGAATTTCACTAGCTACCTAAATGATGGCTCTCGATTGTCAGTGTTTTATGGCAGCTGTTTTACTGATCCTAATAACAGATTTAGAAGACTGGTTTTAATAAGGACTGGTTTTCTACCATTTAACTAGTTGGTCTTTATTTGACATATCTTTGCTTCGGCTAAAGTTAAATGTTTTGTCAAATCCTTTTGTAATCAAGATTCTTTAAAAGCGCCTATGGTTGCAGTGTTTATCAATGCCAGATAAACTAGGAAGTCTCCTTGGCTTTTTGAAATTTAGGTTGGTCTTAGCAGGCAAAAAGGTGCTCATTGGTGGCTGTTTAACTGCACACGCGATGAAGTAAGTCCTCATAAATTCTCAATTCACCAGACAAAATTCCTAGCCAAAATAAACTCTCAGAGAAGAATTGAGCTTGAGTTTCTGGTGGAGTGGATTATTACTTGACTGCTGATCTTGTATCACAAATTAACTTTCAAGCCAATCAGCGATATTATTGCCATAACTCAAATGCGTTTATTATGTTGCTGGATTTAAATCTGCTTTACTATTTTCCTTTAACTAGCATTACCACCTTACTGCCTCTATGCGATAACAGTGGAAGCTGATTTCGTTTGCTGCGCTCTTAGTAATTGAACATGAAGATGCCATTCGCTGTGGCATCTCGTTTACCCAGGCATAGAAATGGGCTCCACCGTCAAAACTGCTTGTCTTCAATTTTAGCACACATCTTGTTGAGGACATGCTGCATATAAGAAGAAGAGAGAGGAACTATACCTCGGGAGTGATCCACATGCTGAAAGGAAGTTGACCGGAGCTGTTAAGATAGATTTATTTGAATGTTGCAAAATTAAATAATTGATACCCAATGATTTGTGCGAAACTGTGCAGCGCCATGACGAGAACCCGGTGGTGTTGCCACAGGTTTCACAATAGTTGCATCTGTACATCTGAATATAGGACAAAGGGATGAACAAATAATATATTTTGCACTAATGAGGGTATGCAGTTCGCTTGATGCGAACTGAAACAGCAGCTTGTTATATCGCCAGGGTGCAGTGGCCAAAGCTGATGCAAAATAGGTGGCGCGATACTATTAGCCTGCTTATATTCCTACGTGGTGGCAGTGGTTTAAATTACGCTTTGAAGGTGAAAACTCAAGATAAAAGAATAACTGGTTTTAGCACAATCTTTACACTACTTGGAGAGTGTGATTACGTTTTCTAACGCATAATAGAGTTTTCTTTACCATCTGGTCCATGGGAACCGCACAATCCTTCCAACTTTGCAAACAGGTATATTTCTCCAGTCACTTAAAAAGCAGAGAGAGAGATTGTAAAGCGCGTGGATTGGATAGAAGACTGCCATCATTTGCAACGTTCATCCTGCAACCCTTTTTTGTTTGTCTCATTACACGGTAGGTTATTCAGGGAAGATGTCAACTCTACCACTTCTTCACCAGTAAGAGATAGACCCGTGATGTTTGCAAATACAAGTGTACGAGCTTATGGTAAGGCATGGGACAAGTCGGGGGACTAAATGAAAGGGCCAATTTCTGCAGGTTCCATCTTCTATAACTGAAATGGGAGCATGAAAAATAAATGTGATTGGGCGAATGGTAAGCTCGTCTTTGGCATTTGCGTGGCAGGATCTTCCAGGCTGTTTATGCCTTGGTCTGTAGCAATGTTGTTTTAATTTGGTGCTGTAACCAAAGAATTTATGTGAGATGTTGCAATTGGTTGCGCTTCATAGAGCGATTGCCTAGCAATTAATGATCCACCAATAAGGAGCTTGCACTATTTGACACCTCTTGGAGGAATAAAAGGCATGTTTTGCCATATTTAACCTTTAGAGAAAGCCAGCGGGATGTCGCGTGCATTTCTTGGACAACTAAAACAGCCAGCTACAAAAAATGTGGTTTTTCTGCAAAAACTTCTTTGTTGGTGTTCATCAAATAAAAATAGTATGACTAAGAAAAATCGAAATCAATGTCGCATTTAGACAGCGAAACACATGGCATGAACACGAAACGTCATCACTTATGGCTAACATGACTAAAGTTGGACGTGAATTATGCTAAGCAGACTTTGTTGAACACCAACGAGTGTTTGGTGTACATTTCTCAATCTGAATGCACTTTTTTAGACAATCGTCTTAGATGCGACCGTACAAGTTATGAGTAGCAAAATAAAATCAGTTGTTTTCAAAGCTGCACACATATAGTACCTAGCCATATGCGTAAAAGCAACCTCTCAGCTACATGACGCTGAATTCTTGAGGTCTTTTAGGCATTTGCAACCATTATCAAACGTATCAGTACCTTCGTGCCATTAGCAACTTTTCGAAAATCACGTTCAATCTCTGGGTATACTGGCAGCAGCTATTGACAAAAGCTAATCATAGGATAAAGCTTAAAAAGAACCAAAAATGGTTTGAGAAAACACACTTGTAGGGCTCTTTAAAAATTGGGTACTTCGTCTGCCAGTCTGCCTTTCAATCCTCCCTCAATTTCCTCCAAATTTTCCAGTCACACGTTTGCAATACCACCGATATCTCACCTCAATAATATGGCTTATCTGAAATTTTGGAGTCCATATGCTGCAAACCTTTCGCTGCCTAATTCTAGATGCCAAGGCAAATGACCATGAAGTAGCTGTATAGTCAGAGAATCATGAACGGGCTGCTATTTCGAGCTGCGTAAACCACGAAAACTAGCGAAAACCACAATTGAGCTAACGGAACGCATCGCAAAAGGTGTGAATGAAAACGACATGGCACTTGTACCAAGCGATGACCACAGTATTAGATTTGGGTCGATCGTGGGTCATTTAAAGATTTTCCCCAGCTATTTTGTTGGCCAGATTGACGCACACGATGATATCAACACTCCCAGGAGCCCTAATTCTCGATGGCGGAGGAGATCAAAGGGTGCAAGGAAATGGATTCTCATTCTTCACTGATTCTAACAGATACCTCTGCACCATATATGGAAGGATGGTAGTCGAATGTTATAAAAAGTCTCTTCAGTAATAAACTATTATTGCATTCACATGTTTATAAGTCAACCAAGTGTCACGTCTTCATGGTTTTCATTGTAGTAACAGCGATTAGTGATGTGTGGGACCAATTTAACCACCGGCTACTATGCACGCACCTGCGATTTACAGATTATAAATTCACTAATTTACAACATGCCAATGCGTCGTCGAATTCTCGCTGTTGTCTTCACTTCTTGGTTTTGTTTTGCAAAGGAGGAACTGATTGGCTCTGCAGTTGTGACCTTTGTTCCTATCTGAAATCAAAATCAGGGACTTTTTCTCTGATTAAACTTTGCGAGAACATATAAGATAAATCAATTTGAGCATTGAGACAGGCAGATTTGTTTACATAGTGGTTATGATGGAGATTGTGGGAAGGAAGGGCTGCACTTTGAAGGTGATGCTAAAGTCGAGAGAATGAAGACGATTTGCCGACTACCACGGGAGGACAATCAATAATTTTTCAAACCTAAGAACAAATGAAGCAAGAGGAGGGTTATGTAAGTAGCACAATGCTACAGGGATTAATATGATTAGCGCAAAAAGATCGTCATCGTAGATGGATTCAAATGGCAACCTTTGAACAGCGTCTTTTACTTTCCTAATTTAGGATGTAATGTAATGTGAGATCTCAAATCTTGGCAAGGTGCGTCCTGTGCCACATTATGTCATTTTACGCCAGGTTACGTTAAGATAGTCTGTGCCATCCTGCGCAGCCATACTCGGTTACATTCAATTTTTGCTCTGAAGTACTCGATATTCGGGCACTAAAGGCATCAGTAGAGGCCTCTCAAAACAAAGCGAAATCAAGAGTATGACAGGAAACTTGGATAATTTTGACTAGCCGATCTTTGGACTTGTGTCGCATCAAGTGAGTACTAACTGCCATGCCTTTTTTACTTCACAGACAGAAAGAAATCTGTAAAAACATCACGTTTGATTCTAACTCGGCCAGGTAGAATCAGCAAGCATCAATCTCAACAGACATTCTATTTACCGCACGGCTTCGGAGTTTCATCCCTTTATCTGCATGCCACTCACTCACCACCAGAGATTAAGCACATTGGCCTACCTCCTCTTTGACGCCCTATCGTGAGAGCACCGAGAACCAAAAGTACCAAACCTACTCAGTCTAGCACAGAGCCTCCTTCTACCTACCTACCAATACGCCTTTTTGTGTGCACTCACTGCTCGCTGAACACTAATCGTTCTTCCACCGCATCTTTTACACTGCAAATGATCAATTGATCCAACTGACCAAGGATCGTTTCAGCATAGGAGAGTAATTGATCAAGATGTTCAACATTGTCCTCATTGTTCTCCTGAATGCAGGGGCCATTCAGCGAAAATGGTACCGTTGGACAAGGTAAGTATTTGAAAGATCTCTGTTTGTGTATATTTGTCAGATTGCTCCATTATTGCGAGAGGGATTCCAATGTCTATTGCATACCTAATGTTGGCCTGCGTCAAACAGTTTTTTATTAGGAAATCAAATGTACAAAAGCACTACTAAAATTTGTCTACTGCCACACCCCACATGCCAACTCATCCATGCACCCGATTAGCAGTCATCAACGGTGAAGATTTTGCATAATGTTGTTCACATGAACGCTAAGAGGAGGGCTTAATTTAAGCGAAATCTCTATCAAATCATACAGTACTGCTATAGAGTGTAAAACATGAGGAAGGTGATTGGTTTCTAACTGCGGAAACAACAAGGGCCTCTGTGCTGATCAATTCGGCTGTTGCCTCTGAGTCTTGGGTATGTTTTCGGTTCTAAAAATGTAACAGGGAATCATGGGGAGATTGCAATAAAGAGACAAAGAGGGAAGAAGAAGGATTGCACTTGTTCACTATGGCCAAGCCTAGGGAAGGAAAGATATTAAAGATCGATTTGTGGCTCAATTTGGGCTGCCGTAATATTTTAGGTGTGAGCAGTTAAACATCCAAAAGTAATTTAAATGCGCACATAACTGCTGCAAATCCGCTATCACACATTGCATCGAGCGAAGGTGGCCAGTAAAATCAATGCCGGCAAAGTTTAACAAAGAGGGCAGTTAAGTCAGATGCCACCCAAACTCTAATGAAATGCGTGATTCTGTACTTCGATGTAGCCAATATCGCGAATATCTCCACCAAGTATGAGCAGTGCAATTCAGAGAGAATTTTCGAGTGATAGGTCTACAAGGCAGTGGGATGTGACAACATGCATTGAATGCGCGGAAACGCTGGCTAGAGAGGGCGACTTGCCGCAAAACACTTACGATTAGAAGGTGCCTTGGGAAATTAAAGTGATGCCTAAAGGCCACCACGTCAAAGATTGACTGCAATGTAGTAGTTCATAAGGATGGCAAATATGTAGGCGCTGGAGTATGGTCTTAGAGTTTATCGAAGTCAAGTGGCAGGACTGCGATGCTGCTGCCGTGTGCATAAACAGATGACTTCTCCGTTGGCTCATCTTTAGTCATTTCTCAAGCCAAGGACTATAACGCAACGCTAAAGAGGTACTCTGAGGCCTCTTTGACATTCTTTAGTTAGCAACAAGTCCCTCTGACTCCCACACTTCATAGCATGGTTGCATAATTTGATAGATTTTCAAATAAAATTCTTCTTTTTAATTTTCATGCGGGTGACATAATGGAAATAGCAGCTTTAACAGCAATGGTTGTCAAAGTGCGCGAGTGAGTAGGGAAGGGAGAAGATGGCGCTGAAATGCTTCCCCTTCTTGAAATGCTACAAGAATGATAGCAGCAACGGAATTTCGGTGCGAGAACTGCCTCTCTAAACCTATATGGGCAGAATATTCCACAGCTCTGTAGGCTTGTATCATTTTAGCTTTCTTTGTTAAAATAGGCTCCTTTACTACCAGCTAGGTCCAAACACATCATATAATGGAAAATTTAGCATCACAACCAGCGACAAACTGAACGGCTAAGCAAAAGATTCAATAATTTGAGACAAAAGCCAAAAAAGTTGAGCTCAGCTGCGTTTTGTATCAAAACCACTATAATTATGTCGCGGTTCTTACTAAGATTTTGCTTCACTAATGGTCTGTGCTTCACTAAATCAAAAGCAACCTTGCATCAAACATTTTCTGCCTTATGCATTGGTCTAAGCTATTAGTCAAAATTGATATCATTTGTTTACTTTCTATGGTAACAAATGCGATGAAAAGCTCTCTCGTAGGTAAATCCTCCTTTTTACTGCCTTAGCTTTTAGGTAAAACCCTGTAGCTGTAGAATAACTTCAATTGCCCAGTATTCTAAACGTTGTTTACAGGTGAAGGCTTTGTACCAAGCCGTATAAAACAATTTGATGCGCATTGAAAGCATTTTTGGAATAAATGCTGACTCCTAATTTATGTATAAGAGGCCAGATAAGAAATCAGACACAGCGATTCGTTTATGCCTGAGTTACATGTGAGGTAACGCCAAAGGCAGAATTCTGCTTTCGATTCGATCGCTAAAGGGGCCATGCTTAGCAAATTATGCTCCAGTCAAGCGCGATGCATTCTTGTAGAATTTATGTTCCGTAAAGTCATTCCCACAAGTATTTTCATTAATTAAGGCAAGGCCACGAAGAAATGCTGCACATTTTCGCAAAAAAGCATGACATTTTAATGTGACAACTGATCTAGTTTACCGACAAGACGAAAAGCAGCTACCGCTAGTGACCTTGAAATTGATAAGCGAATTATCTAATAGAAATGCTCGTTTAATTGTACAAAATATGCGATCGCAGGGTACTTGTGTCGTAAAAAACATGACGTTTAAATATGTTTTTTAAACAGTACGCGATTTATTCCAATTAACGTAAAGGATTTAAAAACAAAGTTTTATAGGCCTTACTAGATCAAAAGTCTATCAATGATCATAAGCATGTGCTCACATTTAGCAAGGAGTTGTTTATTTTTGTTTCCATCACATGTTTTTTAAATAAGATGCAACAACAGCATTATTAGGAAAGTATACACAATGCATATGGCAACTGCAATACATATTTATATATATATATAAATATGTATATATATATATATATATATATATATTTATATAAATATTACTTCAAGCTTCTATGGTTTGTCACCTACCAGCTGATTGATAAATAGGCATAACAGCTTTAATCCCTTCTAAAAGGGTGTCTTAAGCCAACTTATGAAATCCGTTATTTTAGAGTTTACTACCTAAATAAGTAAGCCTAAGTTCGAATTAGGATTTTGTTAAGAGAATAAAACTGACGTGCTACTAATGAGCCATTAGTAAAGCCAGTATTTTGACATCAAGTAATGGTAGTAGGGTTTTTTAGGGGAGAGGAGGTAGGCTTCTACGTAGTCCTTCCTTAGACCTACTAATCAAATGATATAGAACCGCGGCCTACAATGACTGAAAATTAGCAATACGTGGACACCATCGTTGCAGATGAGCTGTTTCCTTTTAAGGATAATTACCCAATCCACAAGCTTCATGCAACCAGAGGCTAAACCCAAACGTGACAATTCTCCGAGACGTCAATCAACTATTACCACCTGCTATCTGAGCAATTTTCAGCATTAGAGCGTGTATTGCTATGCAACCAGCCTCTCCCTCACACCAACAGAAGCTGAAAGTGAAGTAGTGGGGCCGAACCTCCAATGAGAATGGATTATACCGCCAAGGCTTCCTAGTGGTTTTAGGTATTGGAATCGGTTCTTACTCATGCTTGTACAATTCAGTTATTATTCAGCATGTACAACCCTTCTGTAGGATTCGAATTGTTAATCCATTGCGCATTAGTTTTGATTCAGTGCATCGCTTTACGCAGACGAAATCCGAACCTCGGATATCCCTACTTCTAACCTAAGTCGCTTACATCCTAAGCGGTGCTATTTAATAAACCTGGCAACAATCATTCTATATTATGCCCGCTATTTAAAGATGAACAAGGCGCCTAATTCCATTACCACCTCCAGGTCCTCTAAAGTTGATACCACCTTGATGCGTAGGATCCTGTAGCACAGTGCATATTTAAAATCGAAACGTTTTACTTCAAAGCAACAAATAATGGCAAGTTAGAGTGATAGGTGTATTTAAAGGGGGCTCAGCAACACCTGACCTTTGTCATTATGATCTACACAATCATTCCACGGAAGTCACCCACTCCAGTGTCATTTTTATCTAGTTGCCACACAATTGCGCCGATGCAAAAGATCAAATCTCACAGGAAGGAAGAGACATGTCTCAGTGAAGTAAAGAAGCAATGGAACCAAAATGAAATGCAGTTGGAAGTACAAATGCGATCATGAACCACTGTTACCTCCAAGCCTCAATCCGCACTAACAAGTGTACTCTCTGCCTACAACAAGGGCTTTAAGAATGTAGAAACGCACAGCATTGCGCCAAGCTTTGCAGACTCCCAACGGTTTCGGCACAGATTCGTCAGCCAGCTCCGACCACCAAAATGTACCTCAGCAGCAATGCTGCGTCGGAGGCGCAGTACACGTAACTTCCGTAGACTGGAAGAGAAAAAGGGCTAGCATACAATTTTAATTGCCTATTCGTCTTCCCCACTTTTCGGAGTACTACTCACAGTTCCCATCCATCCACCTATCCATTCAGTCACTCATTGCCACACGGGTGAACAAACCAGAGACGGAGAAAGATCTCGTACCTGCAGAAGCAGAACGTGTCAAGGAACTCAGTCACAATCATTAAAAAGTTATGAAAAAATCTGACCATTTTAATTTAAGAATCGAGACTTAATCAAATAGTAGCATAGCATTCAAGGCAAAATATTAACTGCCTTGGTTTGCATTTGCTTAAATTGTGCCTACTGAAGCTGCTGAAGACGCACTTGGCTCGTGAATGGTAAAGCGAACACTAAACTATCACCATCACCAAAATCACGATTGATTTTGCCAGCATGGATAGCAGCACGATTCGGATATCGTATCATTTACCGCATAGACAAAGGTAAAGATCTTAGAAAATGATAGGTATTTTTTGCCCAAAGGGATTTATTGAGGTGGATAAGACTCAAAACATATCTAAACAACTAGCGAATTAATGCTCACTTCTATATGAACAGGGTATGAAGCAATATCGGAGGGCACTTTGACATTTACTATCCATTAGTCTTACCAAATTTAAGTTCTAGACCATCTGTAACAATAAGAAATGCCAAATCCTTATAATGTGGTCGACATCTATCAACGATATCGATTTGTCCCCATGAATGTCAAATACGGCATATTAAAATAAAGCCATTGCAACAAAAGAAAGGCGAAAAATGCTTTGGTGGGCGAGATCGCTTTTGAGCCATTTTTAAGGAATAACCTACTTAAATAGGTTAAAAAACATTTGCACTGGAGTGCCGCAGATGGTTGAGCAGCAGCAGCAGCATATTGAAATAAGACAAGGTTGACTCTACCGGTGATTAGGTATTAGATGAGTTCGCAATGTACGTTTGTGTGAACCAACACTACAAACACCAATCCACCATCACATCACGAACAAGATGACATCGCAGGAGGCAGTGATGTAGCGCCCATACTGGCAACTCCGTTTTCTGCGGTGACTGCTAGTTTAGTGCCAGCTGTCTACAAAACAGTCCAGTTCTTGTCAAACAACAGTTTCGTGGATACACTTTTGATAAGATAATCCGTTTCAGTCAGAAGTCTACTGCCACACTCGACCACTGCTGCCACCAACTTCGTCGCCTGTATAAATGGGGCGATAAATAGAAAAAAAGCAAGCAAGGAAAAAGTTTAATTAATCCAACTTTGTCTAAAAGAATGGTCATACCAAAATCGCACCAAAATCTGTGCACGTGGAATCGAAAGTGGAGAGAGACAGGCTAGAAACTAACCATCTAAAACGTCCAAATTGATAGCAAAGGGGAGAATTCTACTTAAGATCGGGTACGCTTTCCTCCGCCATCTTCTAGTTAGTATTAAAATAGATATGGCCTTTCAGTTATCACCCTCGTAGGTTACATTAGCACTACCAACCAATGTCCTCCTGCCTATGCATGATCAACACATGGACTAACACAACACCTCGTGCGGTTAACTGGAGCTAACTACATAATTACGAAGGAGTAAAGGATGGAAAGCGCTAGTGGTACAGGCTTCTAAAGAACATGCGATCAAGAGGTAACAGTTGACACGATCCTAGGCATAAGATTCAGCATTGCGATTAACAATCCTCATGAGGAGTGCATAAAAACTCAACTCCTTTTTACGACCTACGACAAGATCCCGACAATCAGCAATAAGACACACACATGGAGTTCAGTTTAGCGCCAAAATTTAACACATGTGTACATAAAAAGCAGCTATTTGTGCAAATTGCTAGGAGGCGGAAAATCGCAGGGAGTGCTGAAAAATGTCCCAAGGAGGAATCGGCTGAAGTTAAACTGAAGTGGTAAATCCCTTCTAACTTCTGCTACCTCATCCAGGCAGACCAATTGTAGAGGAGAAGAGTGATGACAGAATAACACTAAAAGCAGCTATGGAAGCCGAGTAAGTGAAGCAGTTGTATCTGGAAGGAAACAATTAATTGCACTCACACAGGGCCGTCAGCTTCTCAATTAATGCAGCCATCAGTCTAAGCAAAGGCAACATAAACAGCTGCAAGTTAAGACTGTCACCATGACTACTAGAAGAGGGGATGGCATGACTGAGCTTCCAGTGACTGTTACCAAGACGATGAAGTGGTAATATGTGCGACCGTGGTTTGAAGTAAGATAGAGAGACGCAACACCCAAATGTACCAAGTCTTCTTTAAGTTGATTCTCAGGCTCTCCTTACTAAGAGTCACTGCAAGCAAATAGATAGGCAATTAACATAACCAAGCCACTGATCAATTGAACCGTTCGCCAAATAAATAACAGTTTTGTAGGGGCACCTGCTGCCACACGCTTGAACTCTAACATCACTGAAATTAAAATGACAGATTTGTTTAACACCAACAGCAACGCTACTGCTATTCCATATTCGATCACCATGACCATAGCAAATACAAAGCAGAAGATCAAGTTTGCACAACATTCGCAACAATAGCCATAAAGCAATCGCAAATGGGTTCCTCAAAGACCGAAAATTTCTCTAATTAGCAAAAAAATGCAGTTTACAATCGATGCCCTTCTCAATACTACGCAGGCAATGCTTAAATTTGTGCTTTTACTTCAAGATTCTACATTAAATGCATTCAACAAGGACAATAGTTTGCAAGCATCTTAGAAAGGAAACGAGCTGCTAAGATACAAAGAGAATCAACTCTGGATCACTACGAATAAGAAATAGTGCATCTACACGCACGAGCCCTCCCAGCTTTCATTTCCATCAGGGACTCCCTAAATATCAGTCACATCTAAACTGTGACATTTCATAACGAAAATTACATCAAGCACTTGCAAAAGGTTGCAAGTCACTAACAGTCTGAGCAAAGTTGAATCGAAACGGATAAGAAAGAGCATAGCCACAATCCGTAGCTTTCTGAGCCCATTCTGCAAACAAGGTCTCTAAACATCACTACAGCCAAACTGTAAGTCTTAATTATGAATAATGACACCCAAGACTAAGCAATTCTACATCAAAACAGGTTAAAATATCGCACTCACAGACCTTGAGCCTTTAGGGCACCATTTACAAATAAAAGCTTCTAAAATGTCAGGCATGGCGAAACTGACATATTTAATGACTACTGAAACTACAAGTACAAACAAAGCGAATCGAGTAAATGCACCAAAGATAAGACAAATACAGATTGAAGCAGAAAGAGTAGCAAAATGTGTTAAGCACGAAAAAAAAGCTTTTAAAGTCTAATTCTTAATAAATATAAGTTAAGAAATTAAACAGATTAAGGTGACATAAACAAGCTATTTTCAAATCCTTTTAACATATAAGCTTGAAACGCAACAATTAAATCGACACTAATTAGTTCGAGACCATCAAAAAAATTACAAAGACAAAACGTGCAGATTTACTATTTTAATCAAGACGAAATCAAAAAAAGATTAACGAGAGCCCAGCGATGTAATTCAGCTGTTTCCGGTTAATTTTGTCACGGAAAATTCAATTAACGTTGACCGATACTAAAGCGACATTACTTAAATCGAGAAAAGATTGCAATCCGTAAAAGGCCGCATATTCTCGATCCTTAAAGGGCTTAATAAAAGGTAACTGAATGGGACGACGCTACCATAATACGGCTAATTTTGATTTCTTTCCTAGCACAAACTCAACACACATCGCATGGGACGAGAGCGGCAGTACCTAATTCGAGAACATCAGGGAACGCTAACAGTATAAGGGGAGTAGAAGACCGCCTTTTCCGCAATATAACTCAGCTATTTCTGGTTCCTTTACCAAAATAAAATTCAAGCGCGTCGAAAGAAACCCAAGCGGTATTATTTACATCGAGAACACCAGAAAACAATAACGGTAAACGGGAGGTCACAAGGTTCGTTTTCTCACCAAGGCTGAATTAAAAGGAATGAAATCAAGCGCGTCGAGTCAAATCATTTCATTACCGCCTAACTTGAGAACATCGTATGCATTTCCACAAGTAAAGAGGCCACGGATTTCATATTTTGGTCATGGCTAAATCAGAAATAATGTCCCCGAGAACAATGAATGCATCCAACTATTTTCGTTTCTTTCCCCAAACCAAACTCGGTACGCTTCGACCGAGACTTAGTGGTCACTGCTTAAATCGAGAACTTAAGAATACATTCCTACTAGACAAGAGGCCACAGAATTTCTTTTCTGGTCAAGGATGAAATCGAAATTGATGGGTTGGGGTGAAGTAGTATAGTACACATAATTTTGGTTCCATTCGCAACTAACCTCGATACGTGCCGAGCAGAACTAAGTCATCACGAAATGCTTGCACAGGACATGAAGCCGTAGAGTGCCTTTCCTGGGTGAGCTAAAAACATAAGCGAATTATATCAAGCCTACGGATATAGCGTAACCATTTTTCGTTCCTCGAGAATATAAATTGAATACCCTTCTACCCATAACATTTTGTCACTGATTAACTTGAGTATAGCAAAAGAAATTGAAAAAGACTAAAAGATGCAGAATTTCAAATCTAAACAGGGCTGACAGAAAACTATATCAACAGTCGGAACTTGTCCAGATCATTTATGGATCAAATCATGATAAAAAATGAAGGCAGCGTAGCTAGTGCTTTATCTTCCCCTTCAGTTCCTGATAATTTAGCCCGCGCACTCATGCATGCATGCACCGATGTAAACTGACATTTCTAGCCATGGCGATAGAACGACGACATCGGCTGATTTATGGTTTCATCCCATCTCACTTCGTCTTGAAGACGCCGTACTTCAAACCCGTATCTCTCAAATACTTTGGGTTCACTAATGCTCCCTACGTATCCTACAGACCTTGAAAACGACAAGCAAATAAGTTAAATTTAAGACTTGTTTTCCAAAATGTGCTAATAGCGGTCGATTTGTACCTTTTGGATATTAGCTCCACAATTTATGCTTATTTTGTTTTTGAATTGTGCATGGTACATTTAATTTGATCCTTATATTCCGCTTGATCAAATAATGGAAGCATGTTTTAAACTCGAAGACATTAATTAGTGTACTCATCTAGCCATATTTTTCAAATTCATTTTGCACCTTTATGCATTCGCTTATTAATACAGGATGCAAAGGCAACGTCCTTTGTTCTATTGTCCTTAATATCACCAATGAAATGTTCCGAGATTTCCTCAAAGGCAAAAAAAAGACACAATGCGTAAGCAGATATTATATATTTTTGTACAGAAAGGAATCTGAGCAGCCGGCATGACTTAGAATCTCCTCATAGCGGTTGTCAGCATGGTGTAGGCCGGCTAAGTACTTAACTGCCACACTCACTGAGTCGCTTAGCCTGCAAACGTAAATAAGATAACAATTCCCTTAAGAGCCAACGCAAGCATGATTGTACGCCCAACCGGCTTGAATGCGAAGGGTATGGAGGTGAGTGGAAAAGTCATGGCACCCAGAACTAAGGCTTACCTTTTGGTGAAAGACAGTGACGTGATTCCACGTCATGTCAGATGACTTGTGGCAGGTTGCATTTCCATAGCACAAGATCTTGCGCACCGTCCCACGTAGATTTGAGTGCAGACGATAGTCTATTCAACGGTCTATCATTATATGCATTTACAGGAATTACGTGAGGGTTGAATAAAGTATGCACATGAATGTGAGAGCTAAAAATCGACGAGCAAAATAAGGGATGAGGAGGAGGAAGAAGGAGAGGAAAGGAAAAAGCTTTGATGTTAATGCCCATTTCTCTGGGCTGCTTCCATCTTGGCAAATTAGGAAGCAAATGCTGCGGGGCAGACGATCGCATCGCTCTCGTTAAACATCTTCGTTTGACGATTTGTAATAATCGCATTTTGCAAATGCAACCACTTTTAGGGTTTTGGTCAGTTGATCAGTAGTATGTAACAACACTAGTGAGAAAGTTGCATAACCACCTGTCTGCTGAGAAAAACGGCTTACATTTGTGCTTGCCACTCTCCTACCGTGCTTTCAAATTAGGACGGATTAGATTGTTTGCATCCACCCCCGTGATCCGCTACTTGGAGAAGCTTGATGGTGTCGTTTTGCTTAAAACGACTTGAACAAACCCTGGCTTGATCGCGTCAGTTAGATATTTGAGCAGCCAGCTTAAATGACCCTCTTTTATTTACATAGAATTTGATATTTCCTTTCCTAGAGAGGTCTACACCGACGGCCTCACTGCCTAAATATAGATCGATGTAGCACAGAGCAAGTTGAGTCAATGCAATCTTATGCAGAGCGGCACGGGTTATTTTGGACTAGACTCGGCTGGTTCATGATGTCTGATGACCAATAGAAGTAGGGGAGAAGTGTTGTTGGTGCAACGATGGATTCTTGTTTCACAGTAGCGATTTTGGAAATCCAGATTCGTTTCGAACGCCCTTTGCACGTTTGATTGGCAGAGTGGCGCCAAAAATGTGTTGACTATCAGCAATAGGACGCGTATAGAAGGAAGTGATGCAAAGGACACATAAACTGGTCAAAAATTTAGTAGCTTTCTATACAAAATTCGCGCTGTGACGACATTGCCTAAATTTGATGGCTGTTCCTCCCCTGAAATCTCTCACTTACCACTCACCCAAACAAACAATGATGGTGAAGCCCCGCATGATGCTATCCACATCGAGGCTGAAAAAATAGCATGATTGAAGAGAAATCTTTATAAAACTACTCAGTAGTGCTGTTGGGTGTGAAACATGATGAAGTTAATCGGTTTCTAGCTGCGGAAACAACAAAGACTTCTTTAGTGACTAATCCGGCAGATCCTTCTAGGTCCCAGGTGGGGTTCAGGCTCTGAAAGTGTAGCAGAGAGATCACGGAAAAATGGCAATGAAGAGATAGGGAGAGGAGAAGAGACCTTATAGATACTTGCTATGGCTGTGCTAAAAGAAAGATGCTACGGGAAGAATTTGGGCTCAATTCGGGCAAATTAATGTTCCGATTGCACTCCCACTATTATTGATCTTTAAGCACCAAAAGCGCCTTGTTGGTTGTGTAACCGCCATGCTGCCTAGCTAATTACCGCATTAGCCGTAATTCAGTAATTTGTGTGGTTGAGTTGCTGATGCTTCAAATCCCAATTACAAATTGTATCGAACTTAGGTTTCCATGGTCCAATCTCTGCGCTCTTAGGCTCAAGCCAAAGCATCTCTTTGCATCACTTGCACCGCATGCGCTTGCATCCGAACAGGCGACTGTAAAAATGGCTGTTGCAGCATAGATGCGTGATACAGGGTCGTATGGATTGAGGCGGGGCTACAATTAGTTCAAACGCAGGATGGCACAAGATTGGCTTGCACAGTTGTGGATACGACTGTGCTAAAGTGCAGTTCGCAGAGAAGATAGCAGATTTTACGCTAGGTAGGGTTACGCCTATGAGGCTATAAAAATCAGTGTCGACCAAGTCTTGCAAAGATGTGTTTGGGCCGAAGGAGACATTCTAACCCCATCCAAATGTGTGATTCTTCACTTCGATGTTGTCATACCTTGAATTTTGCACTCAGTTTACAAAGCGAAAATTGGGTATAGATTTCTTGGAAATGGATCTACCAGGCGGCAGAATGTTTAGCAGTCTGAACTGAGTACAGGAAAACTCTGGTGTCTGGATGACACATCATGTCATCGGATTGATTACAGTGCAGTAGTTCATAAAGGCGACAAATGGGTGGGCGCTGGTTAAGATTGCGCAGGGTTAATCTGAGCCTAATGGCAAAGCTGTGATGCTGCTAACGTGTAAATAGACGCATGCATATCCTCTCTGCTGACTTCCCTTTAGCCATTTCTTCAACCAGGGACTAGAATGTGTCACAGAAACGGATAATCAAAGATTCTTTGATAGTTTCTTAGTAGCGAATCCCTTTCCATCTCCCGAAATCCATAGTATGATTATATAAATTTATGCAGATTTGTAAATCTAAGCCGCTTCATTTACCTTCCATACAGGCGGTGTCATTAAGAAGCTTACGCCGCCATCAATGGTTGCTTATTTGGGTGAGTGAGTAAAGAGTTGAAGGAAAGAGTGGGTATGAATGCTTCCAGTAATGCCACCATGTCTAAATACAACCTCTTTTCTCTTGAAAAACCACTAGGAATGAAAGAAAATTTTAGTTAAGTAGAGTAAATGTCGGTGAGATAGAGAACTGGGTTAAGAGTAGGATAGGGAGGGATGGTAGATAGGAAGAGGAAGCCAAGGCAGGTGTAGGAAGAATAAACTACCTTCATAATGCAATTGATAAAAAAAGGATATAACCGCTTCGGAAACATGTTATAAATTTCCCATTCCGTTAAGCGTTAGGTGCTCACAAATGCATTTTCTGACCTAGACTAATTACGCATCGACGTCGTCAATGTTCAATCCTGGAACACTTCAGCATTTCTATCGACTCACATGCCTTTCTGCCTTTCCACATTTCCTCCTTCACCACCGTACTCCCTCAGTTTTCTTTGCCAATATAGACAATTTGCATTTTGGTCACACCTGAATTGTCAGAATTTGCCCTTAAGAAATTAAGAAAGCAGCCTTCTGATTCCTAACTTTGTCAGATTCTTGATCAAAGAGGTTAAAGTGAGCGCACCCTTATCATTTTGTCCTCCTAGCTTTTCTTGTCAAAATAGACGCTTCTTCCACCGGACTCGAACTGCCTCAGCCTCTTGCAGAACTAAATGTGTTGCTGATTTCTGACGGATAAAACTAACGAAAATTTGCACCCTTCCTATTCCTAACTTTACCAAACTGTAATCCTTGCACTACGGTCACATCTAAAGGGAAAAATAGTAAAATGGGAACGGCTGCGAGCATTTACTAAAGAAAGCATGATACCAAGTTACAGTTCTGATTAATTTGGGATCACATAAAGGCGAAAAGATTTTTGCTCTATATCAAGGCGACTGTTCCACTTCCGCCAAAAGTTGAGTTAACTGCCAAAAGTACCGTGGGTGTAGGTGGCGAGGCATAAGCATTTCACAATCTTGGATAACAGTCTCGATTGTATGCTAAATTCAGTTCAGCAAAGGTCTTGACAGGATTGCCAATTTAAAGGCTGCTCATAACAAAGAAGGAGAAAAGAAATAACACGTGGTCTAAAAGGAGTAGAACAAAACGTTAGTCGCTTGTCGAGTAAGTAGTAACTGTTTTTTCAAAAAGAAATTACTATATTCTCCCTTGATCCTGCTTGGACTGAAGCTACTAACTAACTAAAAATAGAAGCATTAGGCTCATGTGAATCTTTGCTTGCAATTACTACACTACTTCTCCGCACTTGAGTCCCAGAGCTGGTAAACTAAGCTACTCCAGCAAACATCCGGCCACGATCATGTCGGTGTCGCAATTCTTACACAACCTTTGTTCAGCCAAGAGCCCACAGCAAAGATATGTTCAAGTGACTCTTTTCACTTTATCAACTTAACTAAGTCTTTTCCTTCTGTTGGTTCCTGATTGGCGCACTTCTCGAAGACTACTACCCTTCGATGACTGCCTTAAGCATGTGCAGCAATTCCGTCTAATGTCTATCTCATCGTCACCTCTGAAGCGTCTTTGCTCTCTGCTACGATCCCAGTGCTTGTTATCCCACAGGAATACGTCAGATACCTCGACGACTGAGGAAGGTCTATAGTGCACGCAGTTATCATTAAGTATAGTCCAATGTAAGCCTTGAAATAAACTGACTACATCAATGTCTGCATTGAAATCCTATGAATCATAACAGTCAGCTCATTGAATAATGGTGACTTCCTTGTGCCATACTCCACCGCACAACCTCAAAAATGAGAATGCTATGCTTCATTCTACAACCCTATCCTTATTCTCTACGCTGCACCCTTTTGATGCATTTTGTGTTTTTGCATTCTTATCTTAATTTTCCAATATTTTAACAAAAATCCAGCTTTGTGTGCAACAGTGAAGAGAATAAAAGCGATTGCACTAATAAAAGCAGCACGCTTGTCTTATGTCAAACATATGCTTTCTCGCAGAGCTAATAGCTGCTAAGTTTAGGCGGCCCGCCACAGAACTCTAGGAAGCAAACAAGCATGTTTTAATCATTTTACTTGAAAAACGCGCGCATAATTAATTAAAATACGTAGTCGTTTATAAATGCACACCTAAATGTTAATAATATGGCATTTCCGTAGTGACATCTAAGTTATCGAAACTACCGCTGGGGTATGATTTAACTCAGTGAAATGCGATGTTTGCCTTTTATATCCATCGAGCATTCTTACTTGGTTTTACACAATCTGGAAAATCCCTTTTAAAATCTGTACGATTCACATGATCATGTTCTGCGCATTGAACCTCTTACCCTGCTAAGATATCAGCTTAAAGTAGGAAGGCAATATCTTCAAGTAAGCATCACTGAGAACTTACGGGTTTCGCTCACAGAATAGCGTGTGTTCGCATTCCGCGAAACACATTGCGCCAAATGTCTACAAAAAAAAGAGGACACTAAGGCGTCACAACATGCACTCATTACAAAAATAAGTCTGTCAAAGGAACACTCACGAATATGATGCGAACGCATGTGATCTAACATCGCTTCGAACCTAGAATATCCGGAAAAGCATTCTGTACAGTAAAAGCGCACCTCCGAATTCGCCATTCTTTGGGCTGAAGCATTGTATAACGAAGCAAAATTTAGAAGAAGTTTGTGTGGAAAGTCAAAGCTTCGGCTGGAGAACAGCCCATGCAGGAAATTATGATTAAGGGTTAACAGATACTCACTCACCTATATGCGTTCCGATGAAATGACTGAGAAGCAAAGGGAAGTTTGCGAATTGATCGAGGCACATGTGGCATACATTGTGTTCCCAGACTGTTCCGAGGATCAAAGGAAGTTTTAAGACATGTAAGAGGACATGCGGTAAAAACGGAGAGGTTTAATAATTTTCCTTACTTTTCTGATGCCACAAGAGCCTCCCGTAGGATCTGTGAGACGCCTGGCAAATCGGGCAATGCAGTTCCAAGATGGCTAAAATGCGCCATGCATGCGCAAAAGAGGAGGCTAAGATTGTGAAGCGACTTACTTGAGTCAACTCTTCAATGCGCATCTCATCGTCATTCAGATTAAGTCAGAATCGCTTTACTTACTACATTTTATTTATGCAGCAACCTGATGCAAAACTAGTAGGCATAAGCACAAATACTTATTCACAAATACATGAATGCATTCGCACAGAGATATGCACCTAAAAATGAGAAATTCCTACCATGATGCTCTCGAATTAAGTGCTCAAGGCCTGAGGCAACGTAGGGGAACATGGCAGGGCAAGTTGCACAAAGGTAGAAAAACATTCTAACGGTGGAATTGGCAAGTTGTGAAAAACTTGCGAAAGAACTTGTGCTGAATTAAACGGATAGGAATGTGGACTTCCCGGATCTGTTTTCAGCATTACATGTAATCAAAACGCGGAGGAGCGGAACTCGTAAGCAGGACCAAAATTTGAGCAATAAGATCATGTAATTAAAGTTCATCGTAAAGATTTTTGCTAAGAGCTCCAGTTAAAGATTTATTACGAATTACACTTTCTTCTGTGAAGGGATAAAAAGGTGTTTGCCAATAATGGTTCTTAATGCACCGCGCATTTTCGAGGAGGATATTTTAGTATGCTTGACCGAGACCAACATTATTTTTGCCATCAGATAAGAAACACTGTTCACTAATCCATAACGTGTGTGGGCGAAATCAAAATCGCTAATTAAATATTTATTTATTACTAATTATTATCATCAGACTTTTGTGAATCTAAGGCGGTACGGATGTTTGTAGCCCACGAACTTACGCCAAAACAGGTAACGACAGCTTTGATATGTGCAGTCATTATTTCTAATGTGACTACTGCCTCCTAATTGTCTGTCACAATCGCAACTAAAGCCAAATACAATTCACTTTACTGCAAAGATGGGAACGCTCCTGTGGTAAGCGTTCAAAGAAAGGGAGTTAACGATCCCTTGTTTAAGAGGCAATTTTGAATCATGTGGTTTTGCAATTTATGGTTTAAATGGTCGAATTAACCACTACTAGTTAAATATTTAAAATATCAGATCTCTCCTAAAGTCATCGGCAAATTCCAGCTTTCCTAGAAAAGATTATCACTGATTTTACATTCTATAGGCATAATACAATCATGAAAATGTTCCACTATTCGTCACAATCTTGCCAAGTCAGTGTCTCGGTGTACATTAGTTCGAATCCTGTTAATGTAATCATTTGCTTGAATACAAACGCAGCAGAATTTAAATTTTGCATTTGAAGCGTCAGCATTAGTGGCTTTAAATTTTCTTGGTCATGGTAAAGTGTCTGTACGTTGAGTACGTTTGACAGCCATCTCGACTATTAACTCACCAATGATCAGACAAATGCGAAGAAAAAATCCCTTCCTCTGCTCGGTGTCATTTTTGCCACGAGAGAAGTCCAATACTTACTTAGTGAGAAGGAAACCTAATTACAATCTTTGAAGACTATTAAGAATCTTGGATTGTAAGAGGATCACACGTCCGTTCCGCACATTTCTCAAGTACCATGTTTGCGAGCCTTATATCCTGACACCAGTTTATGCATGCCTGCATGCGCAATAGACTGTGAGCATGTATCTAGAAAATGGGGTAGAGGGAGCTATGTTGTTGCTTTCGCAGCCTGGAGCACGCGCCAGCTAATATTTGATTGGGAATGGATATTACATGGTTCTGGTGATTGTCTTTCTAGAACATACATGCCAGACAGCCCTGCGCAGCTACATATCATTATTTTTGTGAGACCAGAATGCAGCTTTCTGCTACGTCTTACAGCTATTTGTTCTCTTCCAGTTCAAGGGGTTAATAGGCTACAACTTCTTCCAGAACCACGACATCTCTCATGTGTCGCAATGCAATATTTCTATAAATGCTTGTAAATATAGTATTTAGGTTATCTTTTGTCCAACAGAAAATTCTCTTACAGAATGCGTGTAAGACACCCCTATCGGTCTAATCCCATGTGCACGACTTTTAAGATGCACTTCATCACCAGCGTGTAAGCAGCCTGCAGAAAAGTGTCCCAGCGTCACTTGTTTTGGTTCTGTTTAAGATTCGACTCATGGTTCCTGGCATTTTGTTGGGTGCAAAATATTAGCGATGAAGACGATCGGTTGAAACGCGGAAGAAATGGATTACCTAATAGCCAGTATGTACTTTTTTGAACAACTGTTTCTACTAATTGAACTCAGTAGCAATTTATTTCGCAAAAAGAAATGCTAGTTTAGTTTAAAAATTGAATCTGATAAAGGCCATCCAGAGGTGTCAAACAAGTGCAGTGGTTGCGAAAATTTATAGTATGTACTACTACCCAGCCTAAATGATAACTTCCGTTAAGATCTTTTGCAGTAGGGGTTGAAGCACACTTATGCCTTGCATTTTAAATGACCACTACCTTAAAAGGCTGTTGATGGTGGTACAGGTGAACACAGATGCCACCGCGGTGTCAAAGCTTGCGTTATTGAAGTGCGCAGCACCGTTCATTTTGTATGGGTTCATATGAAATCTCTTGCGCTGTTTTAGAACACTGACCAGAAATTTCCCCTAGGGCTATTGTTATCCTGTCTCGCGGAAGCAAAGCATTTTCCAATCCAGAGGTCACTTATCTCTGCGTACCTTTGTCGCATAAAACAGCTAATGATCTTTCTTTTGTGGCTGAAAGATTTGGTGAGATATGTTTTAGTGCTTTAAATCAGCACTAAAATTAGCAAGAGACGGGACTTAAGATAGCAGCTGCAGAGGCACTATTCAATGTATTCGTAGCTAAGGCGTGGTTCAAGTACTAACTAGAATTGAAGGCAATTGTACAGCCCGATACAGTTCGCGCTTATCAAGCAGAGAGCACCACTTTCTCATATTGATCCATTCTTTGTAACGGTAATGCGGTAGCGCCGACATTTCCCTAGGTATGAATTACTTCTACTTCCAATGACGTCTGTTGCATTGGTAGTGGCAGCTTTCGCGGTAGATGCCTTAGGAAGCAGACATGCCAGGCGGCAAAGGGCGAGGAGGAGAGGTGGTGATCATCACATTGACCGTAGTTCTAACGGTGGCCAGAATTTGGAGTTTTAAGTCTTAAGACTCGAGTTCGACTCTCGATGGGACATCACGAGGTCACACATGTAGTAATAGAGTAAGTTAACGATGCCAGTTGTTCCAATGCTCCTTTGGATACGTCGCTTAGTCGTTTGCACTGACATTGCTGCTTAGACTTGCATAAAACAGCCTCTGCTAACGCGGAATAGTGCGCATTGAATTGTGTAATGAATAACCAAGTTTTTCACTTTTTCCTTCCTACATGATGTGCGCGAGAAGTAGTAAGCAAGCCATCAACTGAATAAGCGCATGCTAGTGTTGGGAATAAGAACTTGTTTCTTGCCAATTGCGATGAAGGTTTAATCAAGCAATATCCAACTCAGGCGAGATATTAATTATTCTGGAATTCATGGAAGATAAGTAGATAAGCAATTTAAAATAGAGATGTGGCCATGTCGGCCAGTAGATTTAGAGATAAATGAGGAGGTCTGCATGCTTCCAGACCGGCTATTCTAGCTTAGTGACCTCGTTTAGCCTCTGTCTCTACCCCCACCTACTGGCTAAATAAATCAGAAAAGATCAAAAGAGCAAACAGGTAAGTGCATTTGTGGCTATGCAAACCATCCTTTTAACGAAAGCAACTAAGGAAAAATGCAATAATGGAAAAGGATACCATAAGTTGAGACGGAAAGCCGGGACGTGATATGCTCACTGCAATACAGTAAAAACCCGAATGGTATGAATATAGTCAATTAAAACAGTAAGAGTAGGATAGCAAAGCTGCGACTTTGAGCTTGTATTTGTTCTCGCAAAATTCATCAGTCAAATGCCAGCCACTACAGTAGAACTATGCAAAAGGAAGCCTTTAAATATCAACATTTAATTATTGCCCATACTGTAAAAAAGAAGTAGACCATTCTAGATCACTGTCTATATTTGTCTGAACTTTTCACTGCATGGGCAGGATATCAGGATAAATAGGCTTCAATAAAGCAAATGCCTACGGATGACCTTAATGTTTGAGCCATTAGGTGGTTAATTATTCAGGCAATAAAAAACTGTTTATGCTGCGTGAAACTGATAAAGATAAGTAGGGTAATAAATATTTTGAGGTAAAATAGATTACAAGAAAACCAAGGTGTTAATCAATAAATAGTTGATCTGCAGAATCTGTCAAAATAGGTAAAGAAAGGCAGCATTTCATTTTCATCACGTGATCCCAGATGAAGTAGCGCGAAAGACGGATTTGGCTGTAGAGTACCAATTTTAATCGTGACTACTGCTGAAATGTTGGAAGAGAGAAGTTGTCTGTGCTGAAGTAGCTATAGTAGATTTCGGCCATAGTTAATCGAAGAAAGGCAGCGACCAAATTAGCCTAGGACTAGCGATCGACCTTATCATAGTCGTCATTCTTGGCTAAAGCATTCTCATCGCAATGGTGGTTTGCCAAGGAGAAAATAATAGTGCGATGTTATGCTGATGCAGTGCCCCTTCTACTCAACAATCCTTTCATGCAAACCATTAATACTGCCAAACTAGGTTCCCGCAGGATAGTGCACACTATACCAAGTCCTTAAAAGAGCAAAAATGTAAGTACTTTGCTCCTTCACGGGCCATGATGCCGGTCTTGACTAGCAAAATCTGTGTTTGTCATTGCTAAATCTTGTCGCAGAAAGGTCTTGCAACGTAGTCACTGCACCTGGTCGTTAAGGTAAGTGAAACAGTAAAGTGAGTGTTAGTGAAACACATCTAGATGGCAAAGTGGATCCTGTTTGGCTTCATTGGAGGAGTTAGTTTATTATATCTGGTCCCATAAACATCGCTGACGATTACCGAATGCTTAGCAATATGCGCAAGCAGTTATGTAAAATATGGCGCGATCGCTTTCAAATAAAACTGCTTCACTTTGCCTATCGAAACAAAATCTTTACACAATTTTGTATTATGCTTAAACCTGTTTTCCTCGCATTTAATTCCTCATTATTCGATAAGCGTAGCTATTTTCCTAACAATACCGAACTCTCAATTCTTGAATTAATCTGCGAATATTTTTTGCCGAATGCCCTCAGGGACACTTTGCTTATTTGACAGCGGTTACCTTCCTTGTTCCCAACTGTTCTTGGGTTCCAATTATTGCATCCGCATTTAGCAATAATCTATATTCATTTCCTACCATTCTCCAGCTAAAGTTTTGTGTTTTATTTCTATTTTCGTCAATTCCAAAAACAATACCGAACAATGTTGAAAAAACACCGCAGCCGTTTGATAAGGACCAATAATGCAATGTCGGTTCCCTGCCTCGCCTTCTCTAGTTAGACTTTGACTCCCTTAACGTAAGTCTAAACGGCAAACCTGACCTTTCGTTTAAGCTAAACTATTCAACTGTTTCGTAGTAAAAATGCGATGTCATCCACTTTGCGTTTTTAGGCAATAGCTTAATGACAACACTGTTGCTAGAAATACCTGCTTGCCATTTTTATTTGTTCAACTCTCGGTCACCAAACTTTAGCTTTTTGTTTCTCCATTTTAGCCTCAAGCTCTTATATTCCCTTAATCATCTGGAAGTAAATATCAACTAACAGATAAATGTTTTCGTTGAATCAGCAGACAAAATTTCAAATGCGCCCATGAGTTCCGCTTACTAATAGCAATTGATCCAAAGAAAGCACTCTAAATACTTTGAGAGTTCAAAGTTTGCTGACGCGCGATCCCTCCTCGATGGCTGAGAATGATTCTATAATTGCAATTAAGTGAGTGCAGTTCTTGGCTGCATGAGAAGACCCCAGTGCTTTTATCCACATTTGTTCACAACCAACTTCACGGAATTAAACACGCTCGTCTAGTCATATGCTTTTAATTTATGCGATGTGGCATTAGGAATGCATGCCTCGATTCAAAGCACCAAAAGTAGTATTTGTTAATCATTGTCCAACAAATAAGCATCCAGCTTGCATAAGTGAGAGGTATGGATTATATTACCAGCCAAATAAGATTTTTAGAGAATGCGTATAGGCATTAAGAGTATGATTGCATAACCCATCTGGTAGATCCTTTGCACTTCCGCAAGGGAGAATTACTATCCAGCTTGGGGTCTCTGACGCCCGTCAGACATTAATCATTGTAGTAATCATTAAAGGTTAGAGAAATAAGTCAAAGAAGATGGTGTTTGAAGTGCATATTCGGAATATTAGGCGCTTAGGTTGCGAATCTTACCTTTAGACAGGCTGGGCCGCATCCGCACGGCCACTACCATCCTCCATCTTGGCTTTTACCAACGAATACGTTATTATTCTGCGTCTACACTTCTAACTATCATCTCAGAGGAGCTGCTAGCATGCACCCAGCTCACATCAAAACCACTCGAATCCATTCTGCTCTAACGCTTTGTTGTGAACATCTACCCATTGTCGGCTGGACGAACAGACAGAATGCGAAAGAACGATTTATCAATGGAACAATAGGCGATTGCTAATCTAGGCGTTTCCATGGTATAGCCTTTAAAGCTAGCGAACCATAATCATCCTATTCTAGGTCAAATCTCTGTAGACACCATTATGGGAGCAGAAAGGCAATGCCACACATGGTCAGCTCCATAACTTCTGTCAATTTACATGCCTTTATAGCTACGTGCATTCTTGCACGCACACAACCTCAAGCTGGAGGAGCTAATGGAGCGACGGCAAAAGTTATCCCCACACACGGAATGAGGAGACTTAACTAGCGAGGAATGTTGAGTTAGATATTGCATCGCCAATTATTGAGTCATCACTGACGTCACTGACAGGAGAACAATTGACTTAGCGAAGTCACCAACAAGGCACCAGTGACAGAACTCAGACCCGCATCCTTCTATTTTGGAGACAGACGCCTTATCTATTAGGCCACATTAGCTCAATTTATGGATTTCCCTCCTGGCAACCTCTGCTTGCTGTGTTTTGGTCTTGTCCCTCTGTCTCGAGTTCACTACTCACTATCGCGTTAGCCCGATTCCCCTACATCTCTACATCTCCACTCGGTCTTTACAGCCATATTGCACACCACTCCCACCGCAAATTCCATCCAAGTAATTTAGTAATAACAGGCTAAGAATCAGCATGGTATTCGACTTGGCTTACTTCTGCACAAAGTCGTGGGAACCGGAAAGACTTCTGTGGTGAAAATATAGCCCCCCGGACGAGCAGAGCAGAGGCCAATGCAATATTCCTTGATCAATAGCGCTCATTTTCTGGGTCGCGATTAATGAGTCTCGCGGTAGTGGAACAAACAATAGCTATTATCACAGAGGGAAGAAGGCGGCACATGGGATCTGGCTAATAATACGGAAAGTCAGGATCATTTAGTGAACCACCGCCTATCCCCCTTGCTCGTCGTCGTCAACTGGAGCGCCTACTTCACAAGACATCTACCGCAAACGCAGCCTTAACCACTGCCACGGCGTCATTAAAAGTAGAAGCTGTTCGTACATACGGAAATGTTAAATCCACCGCATTACAATTGCAAAAAATAGACTGATATAAGTAGGAGGTGTGCTGCTTGACTGCAGCAAATGGTAATGATAAGGAAGAAAACGAGTTAAAAGGAATTTAACAGTTGCCGGTGTCGTGGCCTAATGGATAAAGCGTCTGACTTCGGATTAGAAGACTACGGGTTTGAGTCTCGTCGGGGCCGTATAATTACCTTATTTCCTCCACTGCTTTTAGTGGCACCGTATCTGTCCAGCAACGAACTAAAACAAGGGGGCACTAGAGGGGAATAGACAGTCAGCTGCACTAGAAAGGAAGAGGTTAAATTATCAACATGCTAAGTTGGAGCCTCGAATCCCCAGCATCTGCACTATTAGGACAATGCCTAACTTAACAGACAACCACTCTACCACCAGCTACCTTCCTTTTTCCTCTCCACTCTCTTTACCACCACCTATTTCCCACACCTTTACCTTCGCACTCACTCCCTGATTCACTTTCGACTCTAACCTCTCTCCTTTAATCGGGTGCTATGTCTTGCCCCGATAAGATATGGAATGAATTATGTGGTAGTTAAGGTGTGACTGAATGAGTTGGCACATTTGACATGCCTCTACTGCTGGTCACTCATACCACATTAGACTGATGGTGCAAATCTGTGGGTTGATGGGTCGGTTGCAGTGACTGATAACACGGTTGAGGGTTGAGGCATGATACGGCAGAGCAGAGAATAGCAGGCATCATTTCATTCATATACAACTTCAACGTTTTCGGTCCTTTATTGCTCATTTCTTTTAGCGAAAACACATTTGTCAGCCATTCGCAAAATGTGAAATCAAATGTACATCGCCTTAAAGCTACTGATTTAGAAAGAGAAAAATGACAGGGTCCAATAGACAATAAGATGGCAAGGAAAATAGAAAAATAAATAATTTTTAGTGCACTTATGCAAAATTTATTCGCAGCGACAAATGGGCGGAAGGATCTCCCATGACCTTCGTATCATCTAATGCTGCTCAGCCCGTCACCAGCCAGTGAGGAAGTCCCTTGTTGGACACTGCTTTTATCGCTAAGGTAAATCTGATGAAGGGAAGAAGGGCATGGGGACATAATAAGTGAATATTAAGAAAGTAAGTGTGAAGTCGATGTTGGTAACTCGCACCGACTCTGAATGTTGGCTCACCTAAAGTTTGCAATGACACAGACGCGACTGACCTTATAACACTGCATCTTCAAATGTATAATCTACAAGGTCATCGCGCCCGTAAATTCCCAAAAAAACGGGTGGTGGTGATGGTAGTGAGGTAGGTCAGTAGGCTAGGGTGTCGTCCTAACAATGTGGCTGTCGAGAATTCGAGCCTTTCACCAGGCATGACAACTTTTCGCTAACCAATTTTTTGTCGATTTACTGACCTCTCCCGTCTAGCGGCAAAGTAGGTAGCACATGCATCCTTCCTGATGCAATCCGCTGTTTGATAGGCATGATGCCACTGCAAGCAGAGGTAGAGATAAAGAATCTTTACGGCTTTAATAGGATTCTACCCTGAAATCTTTTGATCCGTAGTCAGACACCCTACCCATTAAGCTGCGGATCCAAAAAGTATATTTTCGCATCTGTCCTCTTCTTCCTCCACATCAGCATCTGCTGCGGCAATTAAGCAGCACACCTCCTCCCCATGTCGATCCACACTTTGCATCGGTAATGCAATAGTTCCAATGTTTCCGTAAGTCGAACTACTTCTACTTCCAATGACACCTGTAGTAGTGGTGGTGGCTGTTTTTGCTGTAGATGCCTCCCGAAGCAGAAGTGTCAGTCGGCGACCATGAGCAATGAGGAGGGGTGGTGGTTATCACATCTGCCTTGGTGGTAACAGCGGCGATAATACCAGTATGTGGTGTTTAGCATTAAGGACTTTAAAACTTGAGACTTGCGTTCAACTCTCGAGGGAACATTAAGAGGTCGGTCGTTTAGACCGCACACATAGTTGTGGAGTCGATAAAAGGCGACATTGTAAAATTGATTAAGTGTCCGAGCTCATTAGGTGGCGAGTTAGTCTGACTGAAACTGGTAAAATTATTCGTCCCGCAGGTACGCTTGGGACTTACAAAGGCAGCGGAACTCTAGCATGGATAAATCAGTATGAATGGAGTGGAAGTTGGATGCACTGACGTGCGGCATGGCATAAGAGCCGAGGGTTGACGGAAAAGTTAGGGTTTAATGGCAGATGTAGTCCAGAATAATGGGTGAAGGTGCTTTGGGCGCGAATGATGAGACGGTGGGATGTGAGACGCAGGTCGAAGTGGGCCTTGCATGGAGCGCATTACGCTAAAGCTCTTTTAGTTTGTCACTTACTTCCGTATCTGATTCCTTTCACACCCGATCTTGGCTCAAAATGTGCAAAATTAGAGAGGATTCGGAAATGACCAGCAGTAAGGTTTGGGTGCAAATGGATTCAAATGCTGCCAAAAGATTGTAAGCAGAAGAGACATTTGTGTGTTATTGAAATGGTGCTGTTAGCGATGTTTATCACTCAAATACTTGCCTCGCCCACTCCACAATAGCAAATAACCAAATAATTAGCCCCTCTTGTCATTTTTATCCGTGTCCATATACCGCCACCAAATCGATCTTTTAACCCATTTGTTTTGTTTGAAAATTTTACCCATGTGTCGATTTATTTTTAAATGGCAGTCCGGTTGTTTAATTTTTAAATTGCTGGGCAATGCATTAATCCTTCTAACGACCTTGCATAAGTCGCATGTTTCAAGACTAGTTTAATTACGACTACATATTTGGCCGATTCTCCTAAAGTAAAATAAGAGCTGTTTACAAGTATGATATCCTCATTGACTTAGCAGGGATACAGCTTAGATTTGCTAGCGTTCGTAAGGTTTAAAGGAAGTGATATAGTGCATGTCCAAGCTAATTTCAGTAATTTAGTCAACTTTGATTAGGCTTTGGAGCTGTTTTTGCTCTGGCCTTATTTGCATACCTCACCAGATACAAACACTGAAAGCATGTGCAGTCCATCAGAAAAGCAGGAAGAGGTGGTTAGATTCGTTCTTTTCATTTCGTTTAAGCTCACGAAAGCTAAATCTTATCCATTTGAGGAGTGTGTGTTACTTTATTAAGCGCAACACATTTTATCGGTCTTTTATTTAGCGGACAAAATGACCATAAAAGTGGTGACGCGCGAGCACCATAATTGTCTCAAAGCAGCCGGTCAGAAGACTGCGACTTGTGGATTAGACCCGTTTGCCTGCCTTGTGAGCCCTTTACTTTGCTCTTCATCTGCATCTCAACAGACAATAAGTGTTTGCTAAAGCGTGAACCAATCGCTTTCCCCTTTTTTCTTCATTCTCTCTTGTCTCTCGTTAAAATACACATGCTTTGCCTATGCCCGACAAAATTACAGTTGATTGCTATTAATGTGGAGGCTAGTCCCAAAACCAATATCTTATTTCTCCTTTCCTCCTCACTTACACTGCCAATTATGGAATAGCTGCCATTAAATTTAAAGGGTTCATGTTTTGCGATGTCTTATAAAACATTTGTCTGCCACTGAACACTTAATCGAACTCATTTTATGATAACGCTATCCTAGTCACTTTGTGCCGTTTTGATGCAGACCTTTTCCATCTTATGAATGCGCTATCTCACAGACTATTCAGGTTCCTTATAGTATGCGTGTAGACTTTAAAGTGAGCGATCGATCGACCGAATTTTTGACCTCTTGAGGCAAGCCGTGCATGATTTCATGCCTCCAATTTGAAGCCGTACACGCTGTCACCACAAGCCGAATCTTCTGTATTGCTAATAAATGTTTGGGACAGATCAACTCGTCTAAAAGGATGTTCGCAGTGTGCCTTATGTCTCATTGGAGAAAGTCTCGATGCATAATTGCGCAAAGCTTATATGCGCCACTTCTAGGGGCATAATCTGTACATTTCTACGCGGGGATCTTGACGCTCGAGCCCCCCAGTGGCTGAGGAGACTTGTAGCTGAATGATAGATGGATGCAGAGATTGTGGTGGATACTGTAAGAACGCTGCAAGACTACATTGTGCATTGCTTTCAGCTTTGCCTGCTTCAACAAAATGTCTGCAATTCGGTGTAGAGGGGCAAGATAGGGTAGTTGAGAGAAGTTCAAAGTTTTATGTGGATTCTGAGTGATTAGGCTGTTGCTAGACACCGGCCTGCTTTGATTGTTACCTCTTTGTTCATTTCTCCTCCTTTGCTCCCCACAATTCTTTTCTTCCATGTTTGATTTACTCCTGTCTTCACTCTTGTGCAGTACCTCGTCAGAAGCGATGGGCGGAATACCAGGCGACTAGATGCATGAGTTGGTAATCGATTATGTGGACAGCAGACTGGTTGCTGGTAAAAAAATTGCGCATCTGAGGTCCGTAATGGCAGACGTGACGTTGCTGTTGGTCTTAATGTTAACAGTGGTGATCGGGAAAGGTGATTAATCCCGAGAGACAGATCTATTTATATATGTGGCGGCGTATCTCGGTAAGTTTCACGCGTGTGGTCAAGATATTAGGTGGTAAAACAGCAGCTTGTTTGTTATTTACTAATAAAAGGGCGGCCAAATGAACAATAAGGGCGAATCTTTTTTCTTTCCTACGTGGCGCTAATTTACGTCGAGATTCAGTGCGTTGAACTAAGCTAAGGCTACCTGTGGCACTGCAAGGTGCCTTACCCAATGCCTTACTATTATACGTTTGGGTATTGAGGTCGACTTTGCAGAACTCCTTGGGCAAAGGATTACTAAAAAGCACGAGCTACGTAAAGCTCCTTGTGTTCGGCTAGGTGATCAATTGTTGACCCAACAAATCCAATCATTTGTTATTCAAGGATTCGACATTCGGCTTAAAACGTATGTGCGGTTTGAACAGCTAGGCCAATAAGATCGGTTTGTTCTCGTCTCAAAGAAACATCTGTCACCTCAATTATACACTTGATTATCCCACTTAAAAGTTTGTTGCTATTTACAAAGTATTCGCACTTTATTCACCATTTGCAAAATTTTTCATTAGCTCCACCCAATAAAGTTAGTTAACCAGTTTGAGGCGTTCTGTGGTCGCACTAAGATCGTTTTAAAGTGTACTTTTTTGTTTAACGTTAGTTTTTGTGAAGTTAAATGATGGGTGTTTAAGTAAAATAAATAATACCTAAACCAAAATGAGATAAACTGTTTTAATGAAAATTTCCACACATTCCTCGACTTCGGATGTATCTGAATAAGCCAAGGCTATTTCGGCTTCTTTTATGTTTAGTCGTGATACTAACTTCATTCACACGTTTTGGGTGCCACTTAAGCCGCCAACACCTTAGGCTATTAGCTAAAAGCTCACCACTCCAAAATACACTTCGTCGCTCCTCACTGAATGCTCTATACCGAAATGTCACAGAGATTTATTCGACCCCATCATTTTTTCGAATTGCAGCCTGCATCCATGATTTAAATAAGTTTAGCCCAGATAAAAGGGAATTCTGCTTATGCTGGTAGTGTAAATCAGGACAGCATGGAAAATGCTATAGTTAGATGTTTCTACCATATTTATGTAAATTAAAATCACACAACGGAAAGTATTGAGCGGCACTTTTAGAAAGAAAGGCGACAACGCTCTACTAATCATGCCTGCTAATTATACCTTCGAATAGCTTGATCCCAGTACTTGACGTCTTCTGTTGTGTCTTCAAACAAATCCTTCCAAAGGTGCAACTTGCTTGCGCTTGCTAGGCATCGTATCAGTAACATCAGCGTTGCACTTTTGGTTCAACAATGCGTCTTGGCTTAAGTCGTGCATGCACATACAAATATAGCCCACGCAGCTGCATTCTGCAAAATATCAGTGTGAATGCATTCATATTACTTCAAGTAGTGCCATCAAAGCCATCAGTGCCATAGAATTCGCTACTGCTACTAAAGCCACTGCTGACTCAACCATCATTACCTAACATAACACAGCAATATAGTCTCAAGCTGCGTGATTTACTCCAGTGCGGACCGATGCGATGCAGGGTGCTGAGAAATGAGCTGACTGTACGAAATCACACAAATGAGTACGGAGGAATGTGGGTGAATGGAGAGGATAATAGGAAGAAATGATAGCAGATAAGCAAATTGAGGCAAAGTGGACCAGCAGTCTCAAGCCTTCCATCACTGTCGTCTAAGCATGTGCTAATACAAATCGGTGCGGCACAGCCTCGACGGTGGGACAAAGTCAGAGACTTCTGCGTGATGTATTAATTGTAATTCGCTTTTAATGATTTCAGCTCATCTCGGACCCTTACGATTTGATCTCTCTTCCCGTTGTACCCTCCAGAACAAAGATGCGCACATTGGCGATTTGAACTGTAGACGACCATCTGCGTATCATATTGTGCGTGTTTACCCATTGTCATTGTATAATGCGCCTCTACTCTCTAGCTGCTATTGGAAGTTTGTTGTAAGTGTACTTTCCTGTATAGGACAGCGTATAAGCATTTGCTTGCCCCATTATTCAGGCTTGTAATTTGCAATTTAGAGTGTCGCATCAAATAGCACAACACAGAAATCGTATCAAACACATGCGTTCCTCACTGTCGAATCAATCCACATGTCGTTATGCGTTAGTGAGAGCAGTTTAAATTTGTGTGCCCGGCTGTGCCACATTTCTCTCTATCATTTCTAAGGCGATTTGATACCCGGTTTCATCATAAGTCGGGTTAAAACTTGCTGCTTATTTAAGTGGCCAATTGATTAACATTCCTGCTTTGTCATCATTTTATTTTCAATTAATTTAGTAACATCCATTTTTGTCAATTTTACGCATCTGGTGCAACATCCGATGAGCATGGGCAAAAAAACTATAACGCGCCAAATAGAGTTTTCAAAGATTTAGCATTAAATTTTTGAAACTCATATCAAACCGTCAAATCATTTTGTTGGGATTTTTATGCATTAGGATAACACTCTGAGCTTTGAGAGTTGACAGTGCTTAAACACCAGCGATTGAGCCAAATAGTAGCAACATAACATGGCAATCTTTGCAAATCAAACTTGCTGAAAATTAAATTGGAGATTTTGTTATATACTGTAAGTTAATATTTACTAGAACTAAATATAAAAGATGGCAGGCTTGGGCTACGTTTGCGTGTGTTGTCTGTTGGCGCTTGCGGATCCGTGGCCGGCAGAGGTGAGTGTATATTTGTTATTAGTGGTAATTGATTGAGGCCTCGTTTCCTTCCCATCTTGTGCGTACTAAGTAGCATATCTGTCGCTGTGTTCCTAGCTGAATGTTGCAGACTGGACTAAGCAGCGGCGCACTTACTTTTGTGTGCAAATGAAGACTATGGTGTATGCTTCCGATTAAGTAGTGAAATTAGCACAGCAGGTAGTCGATTTCGTTAGTATGGAGTTTATATGGCGTTTTGAGAACTGAGGTGTGCGATTAATCACCTTTTCTGCTACCTTAATATGCTAATTTAATCCAAATGATCACTTGTGCCGCTATTCTATTTATTTGTTCATCGAATTCAAGTCGCAACTGTGGTAATGTTGGGCATTCACGTCGAGTATAGCTGGATTCACGAAATGATTTAAGTGCCACGAGGTATGGTAGAGGTGGCTGATTTTCTAGAATAAGATAATATGCTCACAAACAGGACATTTTTCTGCCACTACTAAGTTCAAAGCGTGAATATGCCATTCCAGGTTACCGTGATCAAGATGTTGTGCTGAACAAGGGAGGTAGGTCAATAATTTTTCATGGATGAATGCTTGGAGTAGGTGGAGTAAATGTTTAACACCTTGTTACAAGGTGCTGGAAATTGTTGTAGTTCTCTGATGTTGCTTAATTTTAGACAACAGGCAAATATGCTTTGGATTTGGTTCCATTACTATTCAGTAGATTGAACACGTTGCCTATTTAGGGAAGGCAAACATCCACACTCATGTCACTATATTATAATATGCACCGACTTCTTTTATTCGAATAAGATCATCATATTTAGTTGGTGCTACATAGCTTTGGATGACTGTGTGGGTGTAAGAACTGTACTGTCGATCCTGGTCCAAACTTAGTGGGACAAGAAATCCCGCCTTAGAGAAAAGGCTTTGATTGTTCTGTGTCAAATGGATTATTGAGCCTCGTTGACGACGTTAAGTGGAATTCGTGCCTATCATCGTACCAAAATGAGTAAGTAAAAAAGTGAGTCCTTGCTTAGTCTGCAACTGCATCAGCTTTGCGAGAATTCTTATTGGTGCCGTTCACAAGTTACTCTACATCATCTGTCGTGCATTTTCGTGGTGTGCATTAAGGACTTTGCACAATGGTGGTCTTTTACAACCAGATTTGTAAGAGCTTAGTGGATATAGGAAGCCAGAGGAATGAGAACCCGATAAATGCTGTTTTGCTTAGTTCTGGATTAAACATGGCAAAGTAGAGGTGAGTGGGGGAGGCCAAAATGGAACAAATGTCTAGCTGGTTCATTCACATTGGACGAGTTGTTTTGGCTTCGCCCCGCCAATTGTCGACCTCACTTGTTGGTGGCTTTTACCAGGCAATGAACGAATTCAAATCAAGGCGGATGATGAGGCCGAACTAGATTTTGTTGGCCTGAGTGGACCCAGATATTCACTTACGTCATTTATTCAAACATTTGCTTGGCAGTTGCTGAAGTGGATGCATGCACCCAATTTACATCAATAGTGTTTTTTTCAGCTTTGTTTAGAGTAAAAGAATCAACTGCTCACGGAAAAACTAGCGCTATTATCATCTCTCAACAAACAGGCTTGACGCAGCGTAGCCATGCGTTGCGTCTCAGCCGATTAGAGGAGTTAGATGGCGTGGTGTGAGGCAGGCAAGACTTTAAGAATGACTAATCAACCGGCCGTATGCTTAGAGCCGCAAGGCCGACTACACAGATGGGAATAATAAAAACCCCGCTATGATTCATTTGGCCGGTTATGCAGCAGAAGAAGCTCTGTGAACCATGATTATATGCGTGGTAACGGATCGGATGATGGGTCCAAGTTACTCGATTTTGTGACCAATGAGAAATAGCATGTGTTTGTGGATTTACTATGAGCAGCCTATCTGTGCACAGGTCACTTTGCACTAATGTGTTTTCATTACCAGTGCATTTTGCACTCTCTATCATGTGCACCATTCAACCTCTAGTCTACTAAAGGGTCGAATGAGCTATGTCATCGAAGTTTGGTGGCAGCGAATGTAAGTGATTGCTCCATTAACTTTTTTGTGGTGTCGATGTGAAGGGACTAAGCGCAATCACATGATGCTCGCATGCCAAGCTGCATTCTACGAATGTCACTTTGGAGCATTAAGGTATTCCTGAGGATGATTGAAGACGCAGTACTTTGGAGGACAAATAAGTAAGGCGCGTAGAAAGGATTGGATCCATTAGCTTGACATGGAGACCACCCCACTTGATAAAGTTTAAAGACCTATACACATGGATGGATAGCCAAGAACCAGAAAAATTTGCCTTGTGTTTGGACGGAAGAATATTCTAGGCGGGAGTGAGCACGGTTTAAATAGGTGCGGGACGAAAAATGAATAAAGTCAGAGACCTATTGGGTATGCTGCAGTTAGTAGTTATTTTAAAGACGTTGGAAAAACATGTTCCGTTTTAAGCATAGATAAGATGGAACGAGGTTTGAGGAGCGCCGTCTTTTAGAATGTGCTGATGCCACACTTAGGCGTGAGAGATGGATAAGAAGGTTGTGTCCGGATGCATTTCACAAATCAAGGTAAAACTTTTGGTAGCGTCTATGATTGTGCTCTCGATAGACATTCTCATTTCCTTTAAAGTGGGTTTCCTTAAATTTACCATAATACTTGGCTGCAAGCATAAGTGAATGTAGGATGTCAGAATCATGTGGAAAAAAGGGAGAAAGATATTTTGACAATGAACTTTCTCCCATCCTTTTACTTCCCTTCTGCAAAAATCTCGACTTTGTCTTGCACTCAGCCATTCATTTGTCTCTATAGCTGAACAATCATGATGTATCCGCTCTACTAGAGAAGCGCAATCACTGCCATTTTACTTTATGGTGCAAGACAACAATTGGCTTTGGCATGAGGGTAGAAATAATCAGCCTAAACGCGCCTATGATCGCTCCATAGCAACCGCAAGTAGAAATTGTTAGTCTTTAATCAATCAATGTTTCGCACTGCTCTCACTGTTTCTGACTGCATAATGGACGTCCTTGCAAAAGAAAGAAGCACCAGAGGCAAAAAGCCAAGGACAAGCATTAACAAGGGGGCAGTGCGTTTAAATGAAAGCGTATTAAAATTGATGGTCTCTCCCATTCACTTCCACCTGCTTTTCATGCAAAACAATGCACGAAACTCGACCAAGATAAAAAACGCAAGCATAAATGATGTCTGTTCCCTCATAACCACCTAAAATAGCAAAGTCAGAGAGTGTCTAATGCATTGCTGTTTGATTGTAGTGGCTTCAAATCTGTGGCATTTTTAGTTAAAATATTTTAATAGTGTCATTACTTATATTCATAATATGGAGAAAACGAAGAGTACATTTTTTGGTAGGTAAGAATTTTGTGCATTTGCAATGGTTGCTCTTTCTCCAATACTTACACCATTGCAATTTGAAACTGAACAGTTTCATGCTTTTGTTAATGCCGAAAAACACAAATGGACTGATTTCATCTAACCTATACACTGCATGACGCATTTCCAAGTCAACTGGTATTTCTGGAAGCGTCCTGGCAGGTTAGAGCAATTTGACCAAGCATCCGTCTGAATCGGTCAACTTCGAATTACATATTGACATGCAAATTTACATCAGCTGCATCAAAAGACCGATCGTTCACTTCACTTGCAATAACGGTTGCCTGCAAACAGCGTTGCATTAATTCTTGTTGACTTTTCAAGTGGATGTCACTGTTGAAAGGGATAGTTGCGTCAACCCTATCACTAACATAGCGAATCCCTCAATCATCTCCCATGCATCAGCGCGGATTCCTTCAAAACGAGTAGACTGACCGCGAACCTGTCACTTTACTCCCCAGACTTTGGAAGGTAATTCAATTAGTGTTCGGCGTTTTCTTTCTTTGCAGGCGAGAGCTGCCCAGCAGATTAATGTGCATGCAGAGGAGGCACAATGTTCACTACCCCTTCTTTCATTAAGGTGGTATTGCAGCCAAATAAGCCATGTTGAGTGATCCTCACCTGCAGCATTAAGGCAGACCAGAATTGAACACCCTTCATTGCAAAGAGGAGGTCAACTTCCTCACATCACATCATCACTTCTACTCCCTTATTTCTTCCTAACGGTCCATGACGGGGTTAGGCCAGTCTACTCCCGACACTTCAAGTACCATCGTCAGTTCCAAGTTCATTTTAAATCGACGCACATAGGCACCTTTTTTTAACTGCATCTTTGCAATTACCAAGACAGTTTTGAAATGTCATTTGACACGTCGTCTTGTCGGGCCCGCTATCAAGTAATAAGCCTTTTTTAGGCACGTGGGGACAATTGCATATTTTTAAGGTCATAGGATGCTAATGATGAGCCATAACACAGCTGAAGACTATGCGATTTGACATGGCAGATAGAAAACATGCTGCTAGCTTTGTAAATCGCGCACTTGAGTGCACTGTAAGCCTGACCATATCAAGGCCCTGATAAGTTGAATTTGTTGAGATTTTTCTAGGGTAATCTCTTCTGCACTTTAATTAAAGCATTATCATCGAACAAAACGAGGTCAACATCTGAAACCTTTCAATGCCTGGCTGCGCTGCTTGAACATTTTCTATCATGATCTTTCTAGTCGTCTCAGTTTAGCTTAGGTATGTGGCGAGGAATGTGCCTTGAAAGGGCATAACGGCAAACTTTGGTCACAGTGCGGCGCATGCGTGACGCATCATGGTATTGCAATAAATCCTGCATCAAAACACCAGATCGATTCACGATTTGCTTCATTTGCCCACCTTCATGTCCGCTGGCAAAAAGAAGCGACAAAATATCCTTGAGGATCTAGCGAGTAAAAGATTGAGCACTTTTTGTTGATAAATTAAAACGGCGTAGCTAGCAATATGAATATGCCAATTTTCGCAACAAATTTCGTTTCCAATCCGTTTTTTACTAATTACTGTTAATGTAAAGGTCATCTATACCATTACAATGAGTTTAAAACACTTATGTGATTAGTTTGGAACCAACCCATTATTCATCTCTTTTATACCTTACCAGATCTAGGAGTTAAAATCGGATGTACGAAGATGCATATGCACAGCAAGAAACTAAAAGTTTTACCTCAAAACCGTTTGCCCTTTTCTTTAGAAATGAGTTCACCCAAGTGCAATCGAAAGAACGACAAAAATCACCTTGATTGAATAAATAAAATGTCCTTTGGATCAAGCTCTATGCCCAACCCTGTCATTGAGTGCGATGGGCCACATACTTTCCATTCCTTCAAAACTACGAAAACAAATATCGACACAAAAATTAGCAAGCCTTTATGACAAAACTGAATCAAGTCATGACATGGTCTAAAATTTCAGAAAAAAAGAGGCAGATCAAAGAATGGGGTTATTTGTAAGTGTGAGCTTACAAATGGGTCTTAAACATCACCCTTGTTCGCTCAGATCGCTATGACACGATGAAACCGTTAAAGACAGGACTGCGCGACTGATTAGTTGGCAGTATAGTTTAGCTCAGCATTTACGTCAATACACAGGCTGCTACTTTCAACTTGGTCAGTTGAAGATCGCACTTCCGTTCTAAATAAGTCGTATCTGCTACTTTGTCTCCTTTTATACAAATTTACGCCTGGATTAAAATAGATGACCACCCAAAAATTTGGACCAGGGCGCAAATTATTTAAAGGCTTATCAGGGGCTAACGGTGACAGAGGATGCTCATTTTGCATCAGCATTAAGAGTGGCTCCCAAGTTGCCACCACAACAACCGGAAAATCAGCTGAAAAGAGAAATAATTTTGCTAAAGACAGCAATGATGATGGTGGCGGTGAAAATATAACCGAAATATCTCTTTATGTGGGTGTTCTGCCTCCAACATCATCAATAAGCGTCATCCCTCTTGCAGTTCCTATCGTACTACCAGCACCAATCTGCACGGCTAGAAGCCAAAAAGTACATCCAACAATGCGCGAGCAGTCACCCACCAACACGCGAATCGGGACATTAAGAGCGTACGGTCCCTACGCCATGTAAAAATAACAAAGGTTTCCTCGACTCCTACTCTAAAGGGGAGAAAATCTGAGCAAATCCTAGAGTAGGAGAGACTATCAAATTTCTGATGTAGCGCCTTCGATGACGTCAAATGCTATTCGCGATCTCACCGTACGTGTATGCAAATGCGGGCACATTGCAGCCAACTTAAACATGAAAATGTCCATGGCTGACAGCATTCGAGTCGCGCATTTTCACAATCCGCGCAAACTTTATCCAGCGGCATCCCTCACAGACACTGCAAAACGCTTTTATACGAGTTACTTAAATTAGTTTGAAGTTAGGAGATTTGATTTGACTATAAAGTAAGGCGTCCCGTAAATTTTTAACACGACTTTATTAACTATCTATTCCTTGCGATTGTTCTTGGGACGGGAAAATTATCTTGAGCCATATTTGTTGCATCTGATAGGATAAATCAACAGTCTTTTTACAAGGAAGACTTAAAGGATTTTCGAGTGGGGATATCGGCTTGTATTTTGGATAAGTTCTTTTTTGCAGTAGACAGTGGTTCGGAACTCCAATTTTGTCTGATTGAAGGCACATGCAGATGTCTCAGTGTGCATTTTAACATTTTCTTCATGCCTTTAATCAGATGCAGCACATGTCTTGAGGCATGGTTGATTGCCACTTCCAAGTTTGATAAAGAGAAATCGGAGTCGACCCCCATTATTCATCCCATGAGCATCTTGAATGGTAAAGCACCGATTGATGCATAGACCCTAGGCGGGAAAGCACATCTTTGACTTAGATCTCAACCTTCTAGCGAAACGCATGAGTTGCTCGTCCTTTTCTCAATCTTCTTTTAGTTTGCCCTTTGTTCACTTGTTCCAGCAAACTTTGGTTTTCAAATCTCGGCTGTATTGTGGCTAAGCTGGGTCATACGTAACCGAATGGCGCAATTGCGTGCTCTTTAGTTAAAGTATGCCCCTTCGGTTATAAGTCGCGAACGCTTTTGCTGACTGATTCACTAATATGCCCACAATATGGATTTGGTATTAGGCACAGTCTTTGCCGCACTTAAGTGCGTCTGAAATTTACTCTTTCATTCTTCTCTTGCCCTTTGGAGGAAGACTAGTCCTATATAAATTCATCCAAGGCAAACAGGCTTAATTGTATTTCAACTTCACCACCTCTGCCTCTATCTCTAAGATACCTCCGCATACAAGTGTCCTGATCAGAAGCGGATGCAAGGTGACAATAACTGACTGTATCGTCAAATGTTAGTCAGGAAAGGCAACCGCAAATTGCGAGAGTGACATCCCTGAAGCGCTTTTGTGTGCTTGTGCCGAGTAGTGAATATAGCGTATTTAAGCTCGTTCAGACTTTCGGCCATTTAAACGACATTGGAGAGATATTTTCTGGGTCGCCACAAACAGATTGATGTTTGATTGAATTTAGGTTTCCCTATTTGCAGCTTAATTATGGCAGGATACAACTTTTTATTCCCTGTAACATGCTGCTCAGTTACGGAACTGTGCATTTAGACCTTTTGGAAAATTTTGTTCTGGTAGGGCTGCTGCCATGGTAGACATGACCAGTAGTTAGTAAATAGCAGTCAGCAGTGGTTGTCTTGTGAGTCTTTCTTCAATTTGCAGTTCGAAACGAAAGAAATGCGGCCGATCCCTTGTACAATGCAGTCGATAAAGCCGCAATCGACAGTTACATTAATCTTCAAATGCGATCATTCGTTTTGAAATAACACCACTGTGTGCTCAAACTTTGGACCGTAAAACCTGAAAGTTGCCAAAATTTGCAATCGATAGCAAGCGATTTCGAAATACCGTTCTCAGAATAATTCGTCTCCTGGAGCTGTATGCAATCAAATAACATGGCAATATTTCATTTACTCTTCGATGACTTGACTGACGAATGGGCCAAACTTTTATAGGAAAATGGCATCAGAGGAACGGTTTCCATCGGACCATGCAGTTACTCATTAGCAGTAAACAGGCATTGGCGAGGATGTCATTGCTGCATTAAGTTTTTACTATGCATAAGGGGTCTTGAGTTCTTATTTTAGACAATGATAAATCAGGTGATCATGGCGATTGCGTGACTTTGTAGCAATGTTTAGACGCCCCTCTGATGCCAATTATTTAACCTCCGCACCTTGGTCCACACTTGCTTATTCTGGTAACGACAGGCGCCAGAAAACCTTACATGAGTTGTTCTTATGCTTTGTTTTTCTGTTTGTGCATATGTTCTACTTTCATTACATTTGATTCAGCCTGTCGTCATGTTACTAGCGATCGCATGTATTGCCAACAATTTAGGCACAAATTTAATTACAACTTAAAACTACTGATTTACCGCCCAAAATAGCTTAAAAGTGAATGACTACCTTGAAGTCCCAAACTTGGTTAATTTCTGCTCAGCTAATCCAGGATGGGGGTGGATCCTATCCACAGGTCAATTCTCCACTCCCAGAATGCAGCACATCTATAAGGGGATCCAGGCGGACAAACATCTCTACCAGTTACTTCACTCACAACCTTTCGACTTCCATCCGAAATGCTTCCAAAGCTTTTCGATGCAGTGATTAGCAATTCGATTCCTATGGACGCTTACAATTCATAATTAAGTCAAACCGATTATAAGGAATTATATTTTTATTTCTACAGCTCCACCCCCAATGCGAAGTAACATGAGGAACATATGTAACAACTTAAAGTAACGAAGGTTTTATTTGTCAATAGGTCTTCTTTACTAGCAACCTACTTGCCCGAGGGTATATTCTTGTACTAAAGAATGTGTGAATTATATTATCAGTCAAATTTGACACTTAAAGAAATGTTGCAGGCGGTAAAATTATAAATGCACAATTCATTTGGGTGGATCCATTGCACTTCCATATGGAGCCAGTTTCAATACCTTTGCATATCTAAGTCCACTTCGAAGGGCATCCTTCGTTTTACTAGATGCGAAGTTTCAACTTTATTTCAATATGCCCCATTTCATGTCACTCATTCGTTTGCATATTCGGGTGTAAATCACAATTACACAATTACCGCATGAGCTCACACGTCTCGGACGTGGTTACTGTGCCTCATCTACGAGTAAGTTAATTTTACTCCACGCAATCCTTGCTGGGATTGCTTTAAGCTTGGTTCCTTCACCCCGTCCGGGGTACCGATCCTATAATGCGGAGATAAACCCCCATAAATGCTAAAATTCGATGCGCTATATAAGTTTTGGACTGTGGGCTATGTGGTTTAGATGGACCATGTTTGAGTGAGGGATTCGTGGAAGAGAAAGAATATGGAATCTCAGCTGTCAGGGTCAAAAGGCTGGTGTTTCTATTTTAACCCCAGTCTTCAGGCCTTTGCATTGAGTGCAATAATCACGTAGGAATAAAAAATGGTTATTAAGGCTGTGCTCATTCAGACTACGCTTTATCCTCAGTTGCTGATGCCATTCCTTTCACCAACGGATTCGTGATCACTCACCGCCTATTAGTTAAAATGTGCATTCAGGCAGGCAATGTAGCAGTGTTGCGACTTTCTAGAACTGTTTAGAATAAGAATGCTTTAGAACCCCAAATGCACGGCTTAGACATTATATTAATTGAAAGTTCTAAATGTCAGCTTCCTTATACACCTAATTTTTGCGGAGAAGCAAAATGAAATTAAATAAGCAACCCACACATTTGATAGAGCGGGCAGCCGCAAAGGAAACATGGCTTGGTAGAGCCGAGACGATAAGATAGGCACAACTCACCTGGTTCAAGCTGCTCTAATCTCCGAGCCACGGACACAACAAAACATATTTCTCCCAGTGCTTCCTTGTCCACCAATGCATTACACAACTCCACTGATCACACTTCAACTATCGCGAAGCATAGCATCTAGCCGAAGTAGAGAGATTGACAACAGGGGTGAATAAAGTAAGCAGGAGAAGCCAAGTGAGGGGGTATGAGAAGTGAATATAAAGTGTGAGTACAAAGGTGAAGGAGTAAGAGGGAGTTGGTGGTTAGAGAGTGAAGGGGAAATGGGGGTGGAGGGTCGGTGGTGGTGAGACATGTCGGTAGGTTAGAGCATCGACCTGATTAAGTGGATGTTGAGGAATCTAGCCTCTCACCAGGCATAATGACATTTTATCTCCCAATTTTAGTCAGATTTATTGCTCCTCCCTCTAGCGTTAAAGTAGGCAGCTCGTTTACCCTTTTTGCTGCAATTCGTTATTAGACAGATATGGTAATATACTAGCAGCGGGGAGACAAAAGATTTTACGGCTTCGGCAGGACTCCAACGTGCAGTTTTCTGATCTGCAGTTAGATCCCCTATCCAGTAGGCCATGCAGTCAGCCGTCATTTCACAAGCGGTTCTTTCACATCAAATCCAATGCATTTTGACAAAGAGGTATAAACCGTTTCATTCCTCCTGTCTATGGCTTTTGCGCTAACTCATAAAACCGCGATTCGTGATTAGTGAATAACTGCGACATGACTGAACTGCCCATCAGATAACAGTGTCACGACCTTAAGATTTGGACTCCTAATAAAGATGGCATTGGACACAGCTCCACTGGACCCCACCTTTTTGCTAACTAAGGACAGACCTTAGGTCACGGTCACGACAAAATCAGGTCAAAGCACCCTTTTCAGCATCGTAAGCACAGCTTTCCCTTTATTAAATGGCGCAGTTGGAAGCATTCTAAATTTCATGCCAAAGCCTGCCACCTCAGCAGGCAAAGAAAGGAACCGCCTTGAATGGCAAGTTTCTTGTTGTTGAAAGGAAGGTAATAGCTTTCATTTGATTTATCAGAGGATACCGTCGTCTTGAGGAGGGCTGTTAGTCAATTTTTGCTGTCTGTGGAACTCTATGTGAACACTGACAATTTTACTGAATGACAGAAAATTGCATAGTGGGGTAAAAAAACATGAATTGAATAGTCAGACTTGATAGAACAAGATTTTCTAGCGTCTACCTGACCCATATTTACATTCGCAACAATAGTATGTGTAATTGTAGAGAGATTGCTAGAGAATGCTGGGTAGGGGCTTGAGAAAACCGAATCTAATCACTAAAAATACAGAAAACTATTACAGGTTGTCCATGTTAGTGTTTTAAGCGCCTAATCTAGAAAAAGAAGCAATTAAAGCGTAAAAGCTCAACTAGGCCTTGTTTCATTTAAGGAAAGCACATTTGAAAGTCGCTGGCAAAAGTCTCAAAATACCCCAATTCCAGTCTGTTTCATTTGGTCAAATTGTAGAGCAACAGTATGATGACCGTGCTACTGCATTCACGCTGATGATGCTAGAAAAGGCTGGCAAGTGCTGATGGACGAAATTGCTCCCTTAAATACTTTGAATGCTGGATAGTAATCGTACAAAGAAGTGGGATCTATCTGCAGGTCTTAATAAATTCGGTTGATTTAAACTTGCTAACCAATACGGCGACATATTAGCTTCGTCCAACTAAGTGCATAGATACTTTCGCTGGGTTGACCTCATCGAAACTCGTAAGCCGATTTTAACTCACCTTTGTAGCGGTGATGAGATTTTTAGATGTCAGCTTGAATGCTTTATTTAGACGTGAGCCAACAAGTGAACGCGGATCTCTTTGCAGGGTATTTTTCATCGGTTTTTGATGTGAGAAAAGCTAACTCTGGTTCCGCTCTGAGTTCAATGAACTGCGATTAAACCATGGCTTCATTAGTTCTGGGAGTATGAATGCCAAGGACGGGAAGACTAAACCCGTGTCGTTTGCAATTGGGTCTGCCGCATGTATGACAGGCACAGGCCAGTAAATGTGGACTAGCTCATTCAGACTACTTCATCAACTGCCTTTATTGCCTCAATTATTCACGTGCCGAAGTGTATATGCTCAGTTTGCTCACTTTCAAGCATTCGCATCTGCAAAATGTGGCTAGTCTCAAAAAGGCATAGCTCACTATACTGTGCTTAAGCCACGGCGAATTATGACTTAGCTAGCTTCGTTAAATCAACCTATGCAATCAGTATTTTGAGGCCACCAAAATGCTGTCTTGGCTGCATTTTTACCATGTTGTCCACTTATGTGTTGGATGCTTGGTTGATGGAACAACTAAATGTAGATGCGTTGCATAGCACATCTGGGGTGTAATGGACATTTTGGAATCATCACAGTTTGCACATGCCTCGCAGTTCGTGAGCGTAGGGCTCTTAAATTTTGCCAAAGCACCAGTGACCAATTCCTAAGCCGTTTGAGGAGATAGGCTGTTTTGTCGGGCAGTTTATCAAGCGAGACAGTATTTGCGAATCCGCTCGAGTTTTAAAATACGATGAAAGGCCTTGAGCGGCGAAGAGTGAAGTAGCTGAAAGGTTGCAAAGACAATCGCTTGTGTATTTGTCAGATCTATGCGAAGGAAGGTAGATGCATGAAATTTGGTCGGGGAGTGGCACGGCAGGTCTAAATATGGTTGTAGTAGAAGGTGGAGGGAAGAATTCGTAAAATTAAATGCACTAATATCATCGTATTTGTTTTGAATGAAGATAAAGGAGAGGTGGAATTACGCAACAGTGCGTTATCGACTCTAGGATAAAAGGGAGAGAGATAGCGACCATAAGAGAGATATATCTGTCTAAGAAACCATTCATTATTCGTCCTCAGCCTAGTATTCTCACTGCAATGGCAGTTTGCTGAGGTGGAAGGGGTAGTTCTATGATGTCGACACGGCATTCATTTAACTCGGCCATACATTCAGAGAAACCGTCAATACTGCTGAGCTACGTTTCCACAAGATTATTTTCCTTTGTGTTTAGTCAATGAAAGTCCAAAAAAAAGTACATCGTTTTTCGCATGGGTTCTTCTTATCCATGGATAAGGTCGTGGCCCCAAAAGAGTAAAAAGAGAGAAGAGACAATGAGGAGATGGCAGTGATATGGAGTTCATCTGCACTCACTTCTAATAAGCGACAGATGACATGTTAGATAAATCCGAAACAGAGCGATCTCAAATCCCGATTTCTCATTTAGGCTGTCAAAGCATTGTTTAGCCAAGCGTCTGCTGCTGAAGTTCCTTAGGTAAACTTGCATTGCAAATTGCTTTAATCAAGTTGTCGATACCCAACTTTTTCAGATAGACCAAGGTTTCTACCCAGATAATCAAAAGAGTGGCTTAGGAGTGATGCCTTTACAAGAGGGAAGACTAGAAATAGTGGGTGCAATGGCTATTTATAAGGATCCCATTGAAAAAAACAGAGTTTTCGAGAAGAGTGGAAGTGCAAAAGAATGAGATGAACATCAGAAGGTGTTGTATGAGAAGCATTCCTCTGGCCATTATCAACGACTTCTCCGTTGACACCTGTGAGAATGAAGCAGCGGTGCATGTAACATGTGGCGTGGTATTCTGTCTTGTTCTGTTTGATTTATAAAGAGGACCTGTGCGTAATGTAAGGTCAATTGAGAATGGAAGGCTTCACATGTCAAGGTTTTGCCGATTAAGTGGGTGGAGTTGGTCAACCCCTAAAGTCGTGGATCATACCGCACCTTCGAGAGAACAAGTATTACTCCTCATGAGACATGATGTTTAAGCAACAACATTTTGAATAGCGTGACACAACGCTTACTTTCACTTTCACATGCGTGGTGACTCTGTAGTTTATGCATTTGAGGGCACAGTGATATGAGCTCATTCGCGTCTGTGTCGTTGCAAACATTCATTGCGCCAATAACCAGGGTCAACTCGTGTGTGTCTGATTCGTTGATAAAATCATGCATGTTAATGTGCAGTCGTGAGCGGAGGCACCCTCAACCATTACTCTGTTTTGCCATTACAAAGTCTGCACAGCTCCGATTGAATTTGATCGCCATGGACCTTCACATGTAGAGGACTTAACATTATACAACACGCAACAGACCTATAGCATGTCCTATAACCAATGAAGAAGATCATCCTGCTCACTCAGATTCGTCAACTCAACCTGGACTGTATTTTGTGGTAAGCTACAATTGGTAAGAAAACTTGAGTAAATAAAAGTCAGAGAGTGAACGTGGGGAGTGCTAAGTAGGACTCTCAATGCAGCTAATGTTCACCAGCTAAATGCTAGGCTGGGTGCAATGCCTGCACTTTGTTGCATTTAAAGCCATGATTGGATGTTTTAAGTCGGAGTCTGCAATTTTATAGTTAATGTGAAATCAAACAGTGTTTTAGTGCAAGTCCTGTGGTTGGCTCAAAAACTTCGACAAACTTTAGGTTTAATAAAACAGATAGCTTATTTGCGGAATGAACATAATTTTCCCCACGAACCATCTGTTTCCTTTGTTTTGATAATATAAAAGCAGCCTTAAGGGTTCTGCGATATACTAAGTAAATTTGACAATGCCCAAACAGGTCAGCTGAACGATTTTAAATGTGTAATGAGATGCTGGAGTGATGCGACAACGTGGCAGATATAAACCAAAATTGACCTGAATTAACCCCTTAGTCCGAGCATTCGCCTACATAACTGTATGCGCATTTATTTGCCTGGGTATAAATGGAATTAAAAAGTTTACCTTGCATTGGAAAGAAGCCTGCCTTTTTTGTTACAAAACATGACCTCCTGGCCTAAGGTGACGTTTCTAAACATCATAGAGTGCATTGCGCATTTGTAAAAACCATTTTGGCAAAGTGCGTATCGAGTTGGACGAGATCTTGCAACAGAAATTACAGTGCCTACAGTGGCTCCAGAGCAGCTGATCAGCAGTCGCGCATTTAACCATACCTTTGAGCAGCAGAAACCTGTGTCAGAGTTCACCATATTTTTTTCTTTCCCTCCTCGTAGTCCTCCACATGATTAGTTACTTCTGAATTAACTTTCCTTAGTGCAGGATGAGAAGCTGCTTGCCAATAAAGACTTGCAAAATACTAGGCATTTTGGAGGACAAAAATTTTTTCCATTCTACAAAGTATGGACGTGATTTGAAGGAACAACAAGCTGACTTATCTGAGTCACTTACAATTTCGTTTTCATTATAGATGGGATCAGTCTTACTAACAGCTCTTTACCCGTTATTCGTTTTTGAATTTACGCATACACTTCATGTTAAGAGGATGCAAGATGCTGGGTAGATTTGCCTCCTGGCGGCTAAGGGCGGGTTCAAACATAGCACAGACTAAATCGGATGTAATGGTTGCATGCAGAAAAACTACTAAATATTAAGAAGGAATGGCTGTTAAAATACCCAGGGATGGTTAATAGATGCTTCATTTAAGGACGCTACGGATTGTCGAAACATAAGCGCTCACAGCCTGAGTGGAATCCTTCGAAGGCAAGTGAATGTAATCTTCTCGCCAAAGAAGCAATGAATGAGATGTACATCGGGAATTCTACAGGTCGTAACTCAGTAAGCCACAAATTCATAGCACTGAGTTCTTGATTTTTTCATTTGCAGAATTTTTGTGAAGCTTATATTCACATCCGTCTGCCTATAATCGAAGCCAGCAGTCTAATCTTCTCAGGTGTCAACTAACCTACTAAAGGTGTGGGCTAGCAGTCACGACTACAATGAAAGGGATAAGGGGCAAGGCAATCCTAACCCTATCACCCTATTCACACTGGGATAAAAACAAAGTGCTCCTAATTATTGTGTTTGAGACAATTACCTGGCAATATTACTGCCTAAAATTTCATAGCATTTAACTGCAAACATTGAAATAGCTGGTTTATTTCAATAATCAAAGTGAAATTAGGGATTAGAATTTTATCCTTATAACCCTTGTGCCGCGTCCCATAAAATGTTCACGATGATGATGCTTTACTTCACTATAATGTGTCGTTACCGAAGTCCTACTGCCGTAAGTGCTTTAAATTGCACTTGAGGTCTGAGTGTAAAATACTATCTCACTCCTTACATACGCCAATGTCTTCGTGCAATATGGTAATTGTAGCTTCTTGATCTTTACAGCCTAAAACATTTAGTTTTGTCAATCCTACTTGCTCAAAGAAAGCCTGATAAAGTAAAAATAACGCTTAAATGATAATAAATCATTGGCATAAATGTGTAGGGCTTGAACTATGCCTAAGGAAAGGCAAACAGTGATATAAAAACAGCCACTGACATCACAATTCAGGTTGCCGAATTAGGCCCGATTACAATTATCACTTAGAAAGAATTTACCAGTGCAAGAGCTACACACCAAAAATACGAAACATTTAAGCCTTTTAACTGTCAGCGCCACAATTTTGCACTGCTCACTTCCCGATTAAACGCACAGGGCCAACATAAATTGCAAAGCAATTTTCTATCCCAGCGGCTTCAAGTTTTTCAACAGCCTGATTTAATTGTTTGGCTTCTCCGTCTATTCTGTTCGTACACTGCATTTCGCCTGGCACGTTTCTCGGCTGCTGATTTCATTCCACAATTATTCTCGTGGTCAGCAATTACCCCTAATTCCTCCCTTCACTTCTACATCCAACTGCCATCTTCCTCTTCTGCATGGTTATTCATAACTACCGAGCACCAGCACGCGTAACCCAATGCCACTTTTTGCTTTCTTACCAAAATAAATGATTGAACTGCCTTCAGGGACAGCACAAGGCAAATATGACTGTCACATTCAAAACTAACTGCTGTAACTTATCTTAAGGGCTCTCTTACATGGTGAAGAGTTCTCTAATGACCTCTTTCCATCAATAAACCATGTATTTATTACTTTGAAGGACTTTTCTGTTTCATCCCCATAACTCTTAATTGTAAGACTAAAGATGACGGCAAGGATTTGATAGCAAACATAAATAGCGCAATTCGTGTATTAATCAAAATGCCAGATAATTTCCTTGCGGAAAGATTTCCTTTTGCTAAAGGACAAATGCCTAATTTCGTTTTGGTATGCAACTGCTTGTCCTTCCAAATTAAATCCCATCAAACCAGCAGCTCTTTCCTGTGCACCACTCGCAATTTAAATGCAGCTGTGAACATAACAACATTTGCATCGTCTACGCTGTGTTCACCCCACCGTTGCTCAATTTTCGGCTCCTCCCTTTGTCCTCTTAGGTTTCAATGCAAAGTATTCTAAGGCAGCAACAAGGTTTAAGGTAGAAGATGACAGTAAATGTGCAACCCTTTTTTACATTGAACACGCTTTTGTTCTTATAGCACATAGCAAATTGTATATCCGTAGGAGTGAGTTGGAGCAGCTCGTCGGCGTGTTCTGTATCACAGGTAAACAAACGCATGATTATCACGTTTGTTTTACGCTATAACCCATTTAAAACTGGTTGCACGTATAACTGCCATCTGACCTGGTGCGACGCACAACGATTGCCTTATTATCTCAACAAACAATCCTCAGCTAATTATGCCCAGACAGAGCCTTGCTCATCAGTGCTTCCTTGGTTCCATTTCAGTAGAACAACTACATTCCCTACTCAGTAAATGCCCTTACCCTATGAGGTCAACATTCGTAACGCGAAAGCGTAAAAATGACATAAGGCTTGCAGAAAACTCACAAGCCTTGCTGGCGTGATAGTCCATTGCCGCATTTTACCCAAACAAAACATTGTGCAAGTCTGCGAATTGGAATAGACCGAGGTGAAACCATAACCACATAAAATGCGCCTGACGGACGAGAAAATACTCACATAAATGACGTAAACGCAAATGTTCTTGCATTTCCTCCAACGTCAGATATCCTGCGTTGCATTCTGTGCAGTAAAGACACATTTCTGAATCCGCCGTTTTTGAGCTGCAGCAAGGTACAATAAGGCATGGAGTTGTGGGTTGTTCACGAAAAATGTTAAAACCATTACAGAAAGACAGAGCGCATCAGATATAATTAGAATTAGACAGGCGCAAACTCACTCATGTGGGCTGCAATAAAGTAACTGCTGTATTACTCAAATTGAGTAGATGGTTCAGAGCACACACAGCACGTATTGTGATTTGAGGCTATTTTTAAGTTCAAATGAGGGTGCTTTCGCAAAAGAATATTAGGTAAGAATAAAGGAGAGATTTCGTAGACGTCTTTACCTTTTTGATGCTGCAAGATCATTGTATTGGTACTGCACGTCATTGAGCAAACTGGACAATGTGCAATTAAGTCAACTAAAATGTGAAATATGCAAAATACGGTGCTGAAATTGTGCTGATAGCTAATGAGAAGGCACAGCATAGTGGCTTAAAAAATCGAAATCAGCTTAATCGAATCCCTAGTCCGATAAGATGGTGCCATTCTGATCAAAGCAACGGTCAGTATGCTTAATATGGCTCATCAATCAGCAATCAAATTTAAAGTCCGCATAAATATGCATCATTAATTAACTTACACACACTTTGCTCAGTTTTGATGAAGCGAAAATGAAACTGTAGGTAAAAACTTAAGAGCGCCTACCTTGATGCTCTCGAAACATATGTGCTCTGCACGAGTTGATGGTCCTGAATTGAGCGGAGCAAATTCTACATCTGCAGTTATCCATTTTAGTGGAGACGAAGATGAGATACGCGGTGCTCATTAAAAGCGCCTACGGTACGTATAATGCAAAGCAAAGGCGCCAACCGAATCCGTTCTTAGCTTTTCACTTAATTAAAACGCAGAGGAGCATAAATAGCATAATTTGTTAATAAACTTTAGTAACGTAATAGCTGTTTGCAGTGAATCTCAATCGCTGGGACTGCATTAAAATATAGTTTTGTTATTTTTAAAGGCCTTAAGCCTCCATGCGTGTTAGCATGGAAAAGAAGTTATGCTAATTTACGAAGTATTGCCATAAAATAAGGAAGCCGTTATATTTCAATTCAGGCCATCAAAGTTTAACGCTTGAGCAAGGATTTCTGCGATAATCATTAATTCCAAAACTGCGCTGTGCAAAGACGGACACTACCTGTTAAACGTAGGTCTTGGTCCTTTGAATATCCGTATTTACCCATCTGTAATGGCAGATGGACAGGATTTATACGGTGCACGGGTAATGATGCCACCATTTTAATAAAAAGCTATTTTCCGAGCCTACACTACTACATCCTGATTGTTAAGAAGATAAGAATTGATTGGCAAGGCTGGCTTGCTGGTGGCCATAGATTGTATCAAACCTCTTCATTTACCCCAAATAAAACTTTAATCGTGGATTCTGCTCGGCTTTAACAGAACAACATTCACGATATCTGTTCCTGCCATTATCCCATATCGCATCCATTCTTTTTACCCTGTCTTATCAAACGGTTCCATAACGCCTTACACCGTAACATTACCTACCTCAACCTCACCACTCGCAAGAGGGAGCCTCATACTTACCATATACACACAGGAGAGCATCTCACCGCGTGATACATCGCATAGGGACTGTACTTAATGCACACTGAAGGCGGAATATGGCCTTGACCAAAATCCGGACTCGAAACCCCGACCACTAAAAACTCGAATCATACTCTCAGACTTCTGAGCCGCACCAACCAGCGTGTACCAGCTTTCCACTTCGCCTATTTTTTTTACTTCTTCGCCGATGTTTGCCTGTGATGTGTTATTCTTTTCGTGGCCGCTTTTGCGACCAAAACTCTGCAGCTCTGCTGGTGAGCACTGACTAGGGCTGCTGTCTAAATTCGCTTGGGATGTCAAACAGCAAAAAAAAAACGCTGTGGCCAAAGGATAGCTGCACATAATCCTTTGAATTGCAGCTGCTGATTTATTACTGAATACAATTTTCGATGATTTACGGTATGACATCCGCTTTAGCTGCTGAAACTCCCGGACTCAAATCTAGCTGAGTCTGTTTTATTAAGTTGAAAGTTGCTGTTCTTGCACTTATTGGCACAATCTTGCAATGGCCCTTCTTCCTAGTTTCTCATTTACATATGCTGCGCAAATACTGCTTTTCGAAGGTCACCACGCGAATATGGTATGGGAGTTCGTTGGCCAATGTGAAAGTGGGTTTCTTCAAGGCTAATTTGCTTATATAATTATCAACCAAGGGATGCTGAATTAGATTTCAAAACCATTTAAAGTACTTACACTTTTGTGAGTAAAGAAAAGCAGTATTTACGTTTGTGGGAAATCCTTCGACGCGGGTTAGAGCTAACTGGTGGATATGGCGAAGGGCCCTAATCCATGTTTCTTAGCTCGCATCTGAAATCATGGGTAAGTCAAGGTGTATTTTGTGCTTGTGAGTTATTCGTGTGCACTTGCTGATACATTCCTTTACTTTATCCACTTTTGAAGACTAAATTTACCTGTTTTGAGCTTAAGATGTTTGCTCGTGCTTTATCCTTAATAGGTGATTGGACGTGCAATAGGAAAATGGGTTCTACTTTGCATTTGTTTGCTCCGTATCTTAATAACAAGTACACTTCCTATTTTTGCATACTGTCAACAAATTAGCAATTTGTTTATGTGAATTTTTACTACTAAGTATGCGTAAGTAGTGGCAGCAAGTTGAACATGATCTGGAAATAGGTTCTGAAGCCCTTTCAAGACTTTTGTGATGTAAATTCATTGTAGCTATAATATTTTGAGAATAAGGTCATTTTTAGGACTATTTTGTGCCTGCATGCAAAAAAGTTACGAGTTGTTTTACAGCACTTCACTTCCGTTTTCCGACGCTTTCCTCAGAGCATCTGCCCATTTTGAGGACCCGAAGGCAAACGAGAGGTGTTTTCTCCTTTTGAACTTGATGCAAAATGGTTCAAATATCAGCAGCCAAATCAAAATGAGCTTACAGGTGCTGAGGTTTTCTTCTTATAAAGACGAACCTACCTTACTCAATGCGCCGCATTTTTAAGCTTCCGATGTTCGTGTGCCATGCAGCGCACTTGAATTGGGCTCTAACTTAATAGTTGAAAAGGTGGATTCTAGGGCATGCCCAGATTAGCAGATTTGCTTTTAAGTAAGGGGCTGCTGTCATCTTCATGTTGTTATAAAGTACATTAGTTCTTTGTGGACCACAAAATAGTGGTTGCGATTAAAGCAGGATGTGCTAAAGACGAACTTAAGAGGGACGTATTGGCTCTGCTACGGGAGCCTGAAATAAAAACATCATTTAAAATGTGCAACGTAGGCCACTATCATTATTTACTTATTCAAGATTGATCTCGCAATTCTTTCCTTTCAGCCTTGTTCTTCGTAGATGAAGTGCTGTGCTCTTTCCATTACTGATAGAATGCAGGAAATACCGACTCACATGCATGATACACGGTGGCATATTTTAATATGAGAGTCTTTTATCCGAATCATGCCTCCGCTGCTGTCACTGCGCCGGGACTTATGCTGGTAATTGGCACGATTTTACATCGAGTAGTACTTTTACATCAAGCAGCCAATGATAGTAATGATGCAAGAATTAAGCTTTCAGCCATGAAAGCATTTATAAAAGAGCCAACTAAGTCATCTGGCTGGATAGTTAGTGAAGCGAGTTATTGTGTAACGCATTCACACTGAGCTGAGTTAAGGACCCATGAGGGCATGGTTTGTTCACTTCTTAATCATGTAGTTCGCACAATCCTAAGGGCTTGAAAGCAAATCAAATTAAAAAAATAAGCATTTCAGACACCTTCAGGAAGGGCAAGGAGGTGAAGAACGAAAGGTATTCCCAACCTTTTCATCATGTATGAAATTCTACCTAGACTTTGTTAGTGGCAATGATGAATCGAAACAGAGTCGACACTCACTAGAATTGTGCGTTAGTCCGACAGGTACAATATCCCCGAAATTGTGTGGTTCTCGCGAATCAGATGCAGCAGTGTCATGAGCGTTCTGATGTTGAAGAGGAGAGGGGTCGCCTTAGCACTGCTCCACCATGTTGATACCCCCTAGAATGCAACTTAGGCTAAAGATCAGGCTGATCTTGGAACATTAATAATTTGACTCTGGAAAAACATGGCACCAACTAAGTATTTACCGAGCTAAAGAGGCAACTATTCCAGAGACTGCGTTGTTTGTTGCTTAGTATTTATACTTTACATTGAAAATATAATAGTTATGATTACTAAGAGGAAGGAAGTGTAGGAGTCAATTATGCCTTATTCCCAAATGGATGCAGCACAGCATGGCAATGCGTTGCTCGAGTATCATACCTCAGACGTCCAATATCGCCTATATGTAGGCAATCAAGGTGACACTAAAGTAGTGAATTCGTCCAAAGAATTTGCTTACAAGATGGTCGCCTTTTCAATAAAAGTTGGAAAAGAATGATTGAGGCTAGTTTTGGCGCAACGCGCGTTAGCGGAAAAGTATAATTGTTTGCGAGGCAAGCAAAACTGGAGTGTGCACGTATGCGTGCAACTTATTATTTTACAAATATTTAATGTGTAAAAATTGCCCTCTTATAAGCAACATTGACGATGTCGTAAAAATCACGCGCATTCCATGCTGCAAACTTATGATTTTTTTTCCACTTCTTAATTCGTTGCAACATGTTGTCAACCAAGGCCTGTCTGGTTCATAAAACCTTCTTGTGGTCAGCGACTGCATTTGGATATACTAGCTGGCTAATGCTGTAACGTTATTTTAGCTTTTGTCTATTACTCAGTGCCCGTTTTGCACTACTTTACCATCTTCAATTAAAAATCAGCGCTGTTAATAACCAAAAAATTAATAACTTACATGCATGACTGATTGCATCTTCTACGAAACCAACTATTTTCCATCAACCATCCATTAGCGTGAAATGCGGCACTTCGTTAGTAGGTATAATAAATAGCAAAGAAAATGCACACTGCATGTAACTGGTAATATATCTACTCCAGCCACGTCCACACATCAGCATTCAATCCGAGCTATGTAGGATGCCTAATAAATCGTTTGTTTAAGGCACTGATAAAGCGCTCTTCCCTTTTACTGCATTCAGTTCCCTGCAGTCAATGCGCAGTCTGATACCTGCCTCTTTTGACTTAGAGCGATCGGAAAGGCCCATGGTGGCATGGGTCTGCTTATGGTAGCTTATCGGTCGTTGGTAGTGGACAGACTACACTCTACGCTTTCTTCTGCACTTATCGTCAACTAGATAGCATCAATATTAATACGCCCGCGATTAAAACTGCATTTAAGCAGTTTATAAGTTGACAAATTGAGTAGAGTGAGACAGGACGGCTTAATAGCAATGCATCAGTTCAAATATATTCAACAGCATTCCCACCCTTTTCGTATAGAAATCGTCGACTTGGCATTTTAGGTCTATAACTGACACACAGAATCGACTATACGGTGGGAGAGGTTGCGCCAATCCATTAGAGGCCAAATTTTTAACATTGCATAGATTCGCATAGACAATCAGCGCTACGCTTTGCTCTGAATTTCGGGTGCATGTGCGTACTCTGCTGATCCACAGGAGAACTACTTTACGTGCGCAGCGAAAAAATACCACCAACCATGGCCTATCAAAAATAGCTTTTATAACCAATCGCCTTCTAAACCGAATTTCTGTCCCGCTGCTATTGCTGCATTGTTTGTACCAAGTGGCCTTAAACGTCGCTACTGTTAGTAGTCTGCAGGCTAGTCTGTGAGCAATAAAGAGGCTGAGTTGCGATGCACCTGCATTAGCAATGCCCGTTAGACGAAAAAGTTGCCACCAATTCGCATGAAAATTTGAAACCAGATTAATAAATTTCATTTCCCGTTCCTAACTCTTAAGCCTTCATTATGTGAGACTAAATTTGAGCCTAGCAGCATCACCCCACAAGGCTATGCTAATGCACGAAATGATGACACATGCATCTCGCGGTTACTATTTACAAGGGAGTACTTTCGTAAATTTGTCCTCTTAAGCAATGAACTCAAAAATGTTTAAGAGTCGAAAGAAAAGTAAACTTTCCAACGCAAAAAGGTTTTTAAATAAATATGACTCGAAAATTTACCAAAATGTATAGCTTCATCCAATTTGGGTAGATAAACTTCGAGTTCATCATTTCCGCTGCTACATATATTGTACTTAGGTCGCTTAAGAAGGGCAAGTAGGCTTCCAATTGGTAAATCGACTGGTAGGAGGCAATGTCTTAAACGCATTTCCCCCACAGCATTGAATCGAATATTAACCCTTGTACAAAATGCTATCATATTTAAAAATGCTGTTACGAATGCAATGCCAAATAGACCCATTACAAAAAAATTGATATTCCTGCCAGGTGTATGCTCGTGGCTCATATTTCATTGAATGCGGAGTCTCACAGCCGGCAAAGTGCGTCCAGCCCACATTAAAGCATCCGCACGGATTGGAGGTTGGCTGGGTAGATTAGCGGGCAATTCATTCAATCTTCTAGCAAGCGATTACAGGTGCTTTCCTCTTTACAACATTTTATCATATGCGGCGGACTCAATACTTCCAGCCGCCTGGGCTCAATGATCACAACCATCTCAAAAACGGCAAACCGGTTGATTTTTTTCTTCTAAGCATGCCTTATTTTAACGATGCAAGCATCTACGATTGTCCTTACGTTAAGTCCATTCACAGCGTGGCAGATATAGAAAAAAACAAGATGAAATATTCGAATCCATGTTTTCATTCAAGCGCAAATCTTCCTTGTGAGTCGATGACCCCTATTCCGTCGCGGGATTAGTGTACACTGCACCATTCCTGCATGCCTGGGCCGATGTACTTTAAAAAGGCTGTCTGAATTCCCATTTATTGGGTAAAATCGCAAAAAAAACAACAATGAGACTCGTGGGAATGTTAATTTATAGCAAACTTGATCAAAATCGATCTGCCTTAGTTCTAAGTAGAGCATAATTATTTGGAGAGTTGACTTGTTTTCCCATGGCTTATGCCGCAAGGCGCTAGCTCAAAAGTCGTGTAGACACATCAGTCTGTCATACTACATTTCTCATTCTCACACTGGTCGCTTCCTGCCACTTATATAATAGGGAGGGTGCTATAATCATTTATCAGCCAATAAGCAATCAAAATTTTAGTGGTAGACACACCGGAGGAATTCATAAAATGCAAGGCCATCCATGCAGCACCAGCTCCAATTACGTTTGAACTTCATTCTGGGGCGTGACGTTGCCTCGGATTATTTTTCGCACCACAACCCTTCTTTTAATAGGAACGTTACATGCATCAAAATCAGTTTTCTGCCTTGCCTCCAAGAATGGATTCTACAGCAGAATCAGATACTCCTGCTATTAATATTTTACAGCAAATTAAAAGGGATGGGGTTCAAGTGAGAGCTTTTTATTGGTTGTGCTCTTGTGATAAATTATTGTCTAGGAGGCCTAAGCCTCGTTTTTAAAATCAAATCTCCGGGCTTCTAATTGTATCGAAGAAATTATGTCTTAGTGCTTTTTGCATCTTAATCGAACGATGGTAATAGTTGTAAATATTGTGAAAAAACTTCTTCCATGGCGCTGAGCTTAGCGATCTTTTTTAACTCCTGGAAATGCATTGTTCTATCTGGGGAGGAAAATGTGCTAAAGTCTATTGTTATGTGAATGGAATTTGATTGTAGATGTTTTTCTGGCTTTCACAAGGGAGTCAGCAAGATCTAAATGTGCCATATCATATTAATGCTCATCAACTCGCTAGTAATACATACTAGTTTGAGTAACCTAACAAGAACTAAACTACTTTATAGCTATTTAATTAGGTGCCCTTTGGTTCGACCACTTAAGGCAAACTTTTGGAGGCTACAGCTAACTTGGATATGACGACGTTGGTAGGTGACTTCTAGCAGTACCAAAAAGAAATCTTACTACCTGCTAAATTTAATGGGCAACGACGTTAGTGAAGATACTTGACAATGCATTTCATACAATGAATTTGTTTTGAAACGAAGACGATATCATGAGCAACTATTCAGACCCAAGAGAACTGACCTGTCAGCTTTTTTAGATAGGATTGTGCTGTCATGCAGTCGTCGCACTGTCCACGACCCGGCATAGCAGACACTGATGTTCATTTAGAATAGAGATCGGAAGATATGATCCTCTATGCAACTACAGGAGCGCTTTTTGAATGGAGTGCGTGCAACTGAATTAATGCCTCCACTCAACGGCATTTATCTCCATTTGGAACGGTAGAGTGACTTGAATGCCCTGAATCAGGAAAGCTATTCATGTCATCATCTTTGTTTTAAAATGAATTCAATGCAAGATGGTTCAGTACATGATGCCACTGTAGGAGATAAATATATTATGAAATGTATTCCTCAGCAGTGTGGCCCATCGAACCATCGTAATTCTAATTTGTCAGCAGTAGATAATGTTTTAACTTGATGCCGACAAAATTGCTCATGAGTTCACCAAACCAAAATTAGCCAAACTGACTTGTAAATTTGTCTTAAGTAGGCTAATCAAGGAAGGCGCTATTAAATGACTAAAATCTGTCGATTTTTATAACAAGCCAATCCAACAGTTGCGCACTACCTACTTATTGGCGAGAGTAAACAGAGGGCAAGAAATATTCCACTCCCGCTGGCTCTCTTACGAATGCCAGCCAAACAGTTGCAGGTGAATGGATAAAACTGTGAATCCCACGTTGAGAAGTTAAAGACTTCGATTTGGTGACACAGTTCTGCCATCTGCATTCGTAAGCCCATATACATTACTGTCTGGTGATTAAGCCCCAAAAATGTGCACGTAAAAAACAATCTGTTGGAATCTTTTACAAAAGCGGGGATTTAAATGGCAAATAAGATCAAAAACTCTCGGGATGTTAATATTGTACAAGAGTGCAATAAATGAGAAGCACTCACTTTAACCCCTCTTCCCTAAATTTTGTAGTACAATGTTACAGTTGAAAATGACTGGTTCTGCTTTAGAATTCATATGCAATGATGATGCGCAACCTAAAAATATCTGGAACTACATGGGCAACTTTGACTTTTATGGGGTCCTGTGCCCATACTCTGATTGCTGGTTGGCCAATCGATTAGTTGGATTCAGTTGGTGCAAGAATGAGAAAACCGATTGGACACGCCGGCGAGTTCTTCTAACGTTCAGGCAGTCGCTTCGTGCCTCACGCCTAACAAGCTAATCTCCTTTCCAACCGTGCCTTATTTAATATTAGAACAAATAGGTATTGTCTTATGCTGGTCATAAATTAACATGCTCGCCAAAATTATTGCATGCAAACCATGAGTTCGTCCAATGTGAATGTGAGTAAACTTTCCTTTATTTATCGGCACTAAGGCGCATTTTACGATCCTTGAAGCCCTCTTGTGGTCTGTTACACTAATGGTACCTTCAGTCGACATCAACAAAATGATCAGTTTGATATGCTAGCTCTACGGATTCACACCTAGATTAAGATGGTTTGAAAATGATTTGGATTAATCGATGCAGTATGGGCACTTGTAGAAGCTGCAATTTGGTTCTCTAGTGGCAAAGTACAAACGCCCAGGAAGCAGGCAAAACCTTGTTCATCACGAAAGGAAAGTTAATCCATGCATAAGAAGGATAAAAGGAAAAGTCAAACGTCGATAACTGAAGCAGTCTTTGGTTGATAGTTCTTATGCATTTTATGTGAACAAACTCTTGCAGGGTTACCCGCACTGCAAGTTCACTTAAATCGGTTCGCCGGAAAGTCCTTGCAAAAATTTATAATCTCTTAGCATGCGTTGTTATTTTCCTTGAAAAAGGGCGATCAAATAGGAATCTTGAGGAGTAGAGACCGCTGTTTAAACGGTGGCCTGCTACACTTGCACCTTTACCATATCGCATGGCAAGAATCTAGATCAGGTCTGCCATTGCAACACTTAACATTGCTGCCTCTTTATGTCCATCTTGGAGTATTTGACATAGCTTCGTACTGAACACAAAGGTGCTATCTCCGAGTCAATACCGAGGTCTTAGATAGGCTGATTTAACACATCAGTTGTCCGATACCCAGTACTAGTTTATGCGTTTGATCGAATAGCAAGGTGGAATCAAAGGACATAATTAACACTCTGCCACTTCTTCTTTTGTTCTTCAGCCCGTTGATGACAAAGCGTACTTAAATTTTGAATTTATCTTTTATTCTCATATGTTATTTATTCATATCCCATTACCGCGTAGCAAGTGCAGATAGAACTGTTACCGCTCCTCAGCTGCAGCAAGCAAAACGATTCAGCATAAATCGGCATCGCTTGTTAGATTTTCAAATCTCACAAGAGGTGAACGCTTTGATAGTCTTTAACTCGACGCGCATTGCGACGAATTTCATAATAACAGCATTTAAAAAATAATTATCACACTTGTTTTAAATGTATAGATTATTTTAATCAAAAAAGCCACGTACTCATGGCTTTGGAACAGAATTTAGTCGGCTTGTCAGAGCTGAAAATCTGTGAGTTTTGCAATTAGACCAATGACATGCAACTACCTAACAGCAGAGTAACCTAATTGATGGCAGGCGTTTACATGTGCATGCTGATGCAACTGCTTTTAATAAATGAGCGAGACTGCGATCCTTGTTCTACGTATGCATTCTATGTAGGGGCCAATAACACCCAGCAGTGTCAGAACAGAGAAAACGATAAACAACCCACCTACTTTTCTACCCGCCTGATTGCCTCGTGATCAGCACGGCTTAATGCACGCGCTAAATAGTGAAACATCACTACCAGATGACACATAGAATGGATTTATTAACCAATTGTCTAACGCATGAGCTGGGGTATCATCAACCATCAATGGAAGCGATTCCGCTTGTTCCAAAACTCATAAGCCTTGGATGCAGTTGTGTTAATAATTTTGTGACTTTTACATTAGCATACTCTGCATTGTTTAGGACAAAAAACGTTTTATTTAAAGTAGAGCTATGTGCTTTGGCTACGACTGGCAAGAATAAGTTAATGGCAATGCCTGTAGAACCGATTTTAACTTAAGCACGGTTTTCTAATGCTCTTCTGCAGCACGGATTGACAGTAAATGCATGAGCAAATGCAGACAAACTAAAATGATGCATTGATTTGTTGTTAGCACCTTAATGGAATTGGAAGTAAGTAAAGCTCGTAACATATATTTATGAAAGCACAGCATAGCTCTGGAATCATGTTCAGGATAAAATAAACTTAGTTAAAGGACATCATTGAGATAGATGAGCAATGGAGTATGAACGGGAAAAGGAACTTTTTAGATCAAAAAATGCTTTTGATTGCACCTGGAAAACAAACATTGAAAAATCTCTGTGACTTCCTTATGTGCAAGACTGACTAAATGCACAAGCCGTCTGGTCTAAAATAATAAAACACTGCCAGAATATTTGGTTTTAGTGTGCCGTTCGAAATTTTTCGTAGAAGTTGCTACAAGGCAGCAATAGTTTCAAAGAGTAAGAAAGCACTAAAAGCATTTAAACACGTTTTGGCCTAAGGCACTGTCACGTGCAAGGGAAGTAGACGGGTTTAGGTGGTGGTGGCACACTTTTATGGTCTCTGAACTTAGTCATGTCATTTAACGCCTGCAAACGTGACTCTTACTTGGCTGGAAGGGTGAGTAGCAAAAACCAACCTCATTCAAGTCAAAATACGAACTGGATGTTTATAGAAGCAAACGATGTTTTTAAAACCGCCTTAGTACAATCATTGCGATGCCGTCTTTACATTCTTGCCAGACCCAAGATCACAACCAGAGGACATAGCGATAAGAAAAGACTAAAGCGAATAGATTTGTCTAAGAAGACTGCTTTAGACTAAATGCAGGGCAAAGTTATTAAACACAAGCACACGTTTGTTCGCCGGATGATGACGAACCATTCGGGTCACAGTAATTTGCGCAGTCATTCCTTAGTGGTAGCGGCTGAAAGGGACTGTTAAAAATCAAAGCACCTATAAATATAGACAGTTAACTGGAGCCCACAGCAACTTAAACACGAGAGAACCTTCATTTCAGCCATGTAGTTGCATTCGTGAGGTATAGTATATCAAGGCAAACGACCACTTAGATACGTGAGCATAAGTTGCACTGGCAATCCTTCTCTCAAACACCCTAATTTACTAGCAAGTGAGGCAACAGGTGCTCCCACAGTTTAACTTACTCTCGACCGAGGAATGCACCTTCACTGGTCGAACTTGTTGTGCCGGACTCACAAACAGCGCCTAATGCTGGGAAATGTCTGGATCAACAACCTAATTGGTGACTAGTGAGCAGTGGCCAGGATGAATTGGAACGCCCCAATGGTGTTTTGGATGTTAATGTGTCCCTTTAGAAACGTGATTATTAGCCATTAACATAGCTACTACGTATCATTTATAAAACAAGCCTTCTAATTTAGTTTTATTTGTGGCTGCGCCTCCCATTTGACAATTTACAGGTTATGATTGTTGAGGAGTATCTCTTAAATCAGCTTGTCGGTGTGCGATTTGCATTAATCAAGACGTTGCTAACAGAATTGGAAGCGCTTAAGGACCTGCAAACATGAATTTAATTGACTGCCTTCTGAATTCAAATGAAAACGGACAAGATAAGACTCAGCTACTCCATGTTTAGAATAGGCGGTGGCCAGAGCAGTGACATTAGCAACATGGAGCAATATGGAGGGGAAGGGAAAGAAAGTCAAGATGAATGTAGTCTTTAACCTATTGGTAGTTCTTCTGTTAGGCAAATATCTAAGGCGGTTGAGAACTCATTTTTATGTTGCACCCCGAATGCACTAGTCTGATCATCAAAATTGAAGGCGCTTACACCTACAGAGTGGAATGACTAGCAACTGCTGCATAGCAGAAAAAGTTGTTAGATAGCCAATAAAACAGCTGTGACGTGTTTAATCCCAACTGATGGATAGACGCGTCATTGATTACCGCCGATGCCTTGACCTCATTCTTTTGGCAAATGCCTGGTCGTCAGTTGGTGCTCAGCACAGTTATTCAAAATTCGCCCCTACTCTACTATCTAAGGAAATTTTTACAACTTACACTCATGAGCATGGGCTTGCTCGGCTAAACCTTGTGGATGTGAATTAATTTTGTGTCCTGCGAACTGAGTTTAGCTGAATTCCACACTTCTGTAAACTCATCGTCAGTCCAAATGTGCTACATTTAATTAAGCCGTTTAAAAGTGATTTATTAGATTTGCCTACCATTGTCCGCCATTTAATAACCGATGCTCTATATTCGAAAATATCCCATGCAGCTAAGCAGAATGACAGATTGCTTGCCCTGCGGCTCCTGCTCCTATTTACTGGTCTATATTAATGCGTCAAGAATGCTTAACCCCAATGATAGATAAAAGTTAGAATGGCGCAACAAATAAGCACCGACAAGACAAAGCCCTAAAGACAACGAGGTAGTTCTTGTTTTGGTCACTGTCTCTACCGTCTGTCCACTTCAAAGCGTTTGCACGCCGTATGCTCCCCACATTAACACCATCACGATTTGTTTCGCATGTGGCGGCCTGCAGACCGCTTAAAGTGTTCACATTCCAAAAATCAGGAAAATTGCAGCTCCGAATTAGAAAAATGGTTCTTTTTTCTACTTTTGTTCTTTTTTTCTCATGAAGAGAGTCAAGGCAGTAACTCGGTTAAAATGAAAACATTTTAGTCTCTAAGACTAAGTAGGACCTTGTCCATGGCATTTGATCGGAAGTCATGCGGTCCAGCTTCACTGCATTTGCCTAAATGCTGAGGAAGAGATGAACCAACTGTTGCATCACTACTCACGCCACGCATTGCTTCTGGCTACCCTTGGCACATTGATCTAGATTAAGACAAGCTAAAAGAATGGGTGATTCGAGTTTATTTGATACAAGCAACCTTTTAAGTGTAAGGTCTTTTAACTGATCTGAAATCGCCAAAATTAAACTTCTTTTGCCATTTGGTCACAAGGGGTACGCTTTACTACTGTCCGTTGCAACGTTACCAAATACCGTACGTAGACTGGGCAAGAAGCTGGCCTTAGGCTTAGTCTAAAATCAATGTTAAACTTCACTCAGTTTTAGCCTGTGATTACCGTATCGATACTAATGCGTGTGTTTTCAAGTCTTTACAAGTGACTGCAACGAGTCTCAACTCAAACTTTGATGTATTATCGAGCTTTCAGCGACTTGGCAGAGACAAGGGTCTAGGTACTGGGCTGCAAAATATTACTAGATTTTAGCTACTTAAATCCGTTGGAAACTTAACAAAATGGAAAGAATCTATGGTGGTAGGTTGTATGGTGATAACGTCGCAAAGTCCAAAGAACGCCACTCAAAATGTCCAGCCGAGGGCTGGGAAGTCCGTATAATATGAGTCGTTTGGCTGGATCGTATAAACACAAGTTTGTAGCGGGGCGCAATCGCTCGTATTCAACAATCAGGCAGCAGTCTCGATATTGTGAAATCTTAGCAAATATGGATCACCTTTGTAAAAGATTAACATCCAGAGAGTGGTCCTTTAAGTGCCGTGTTATAATTCATGGTGCATAATATTAGCAATGAGAAAGCAAAATCCTCAAATAAGCGGCAGCCGACTAATAAATCTTCAACGTCTTTTGACTAGCTTGAAAATGTAAACAAATATTGCAACGAAATTCTAGTGGCTATGAATCAGTCAGATGGCTTAAGTTAAATCCGATCAGCACTTGAAATAGAAAGAAGAAGACTTGCAATTCGTACAAGACAGACGTCTTGAAGTCGTCCACCCCTTCTTTGCGAAAACAAAGACTAAATGAACTACCTGAAGTCCAGTTCTCACCATCTCCTGAGAACCCTCGTCTCCACCACCTCAGGTGTCCGCACTCTCGATACCACACTAATGAATCGAGTTACCATACTCATACCTTCACCGAAGGGCACCAAGGAGGCAGCAGTGGCAGCAGAACCATCTGCATTAGTGCCTTTGATTGTAGCAGGAAGGTGAGTAGACAGCAAAGCAATATTGGGACGTTGGTGAGGAACTGGATTGTATAAACAACGATAAAATAGGGGCATGATGAGTAGTAGAAGGCAGTAGAATTCGAATGCATGTGCGTGGTTGTTAGCTGTGTTATGAGCCTTGAAACTGTTTGGTTCTGGATCAAAAGCGATTAAGAGGATCGCTCTTATAGATTATTCTCTCATCCTCACCTACATTGCCCGATTGTAAAAAAAGCTGCCGTTATCTCTTACAGACGTAAATCAGGCTGCTGGTTCCTAATTCTAATCAACTTCGGATCAATATGAGCAGAAATGAACAGAGCTCTGAGCCCTTGCTTCCTCTGAGCTTCTTACCTCAACGTAATCGTCACGCATTCCTGCACCCGGATTTTAAAGCGTGAACTACCACAAGCAAATTACAGAAGGAAGCAGGATGCCAAGTCTCATTTCTGATCAGTTTTGATCAAAAGAGGGGGAGTGGAATGCTGCTTTATGCTCTCGCTAGAAGCTTTTATAGATTGAAAAATGCCTTTAATTGACAGCTTAGATTATTTTTGGTCACAAGAAAGTGCATTGACAATTTTTCGTGCCAATCTAGACGCTTTTATTGTTGACTAAACATTAATTTCATATTTGATAAGGAAACAACTGCAAGCAATTACTGAATGAAATAAGGCGCTATGCTGTAATTCTCATTGCTTCTGCATCTAAACAAACAAATTCAGTGTCGCTCTGTATACTTGTGTTAATTAAGCTCACTTTGCTAAAATGGGCTCCTTCAATATGGGTTAACCATAAGTAGAATTTGAATCATTGCACATAAACCTAATAAGTAGATTGTAGATTGCATCAAAATCATTTGCACTGCGTTGCAGTTAATCCTATCTAATGCTTTACAAAAGAACTGCGCTTCACGGCCACAGAAGTAAGCTAACATTTGACACCCAGCTTTGATTAATTCCAGATCAAATTAAAAGCTATGGCGCAATTAACACCCACGCTTTCTCCCCTCTTTCGTTACAACACGCTCCATGTTCAACTGCTTAACCCGAAACGTTGTTTTACCGGAGACCTGCGTGTGCACTAGGGTAGTAAGTCAACCATCGAGTTCGTATTATAAATGTTTTAAAATCGAAATGAGAAAAACTTTGGGTGCATTGCACTATGGCTAATTCGCTAAGTTTACAAATTTACTGTCTTGCGCATGAACCGGTCGACACCACCAGTTAAAACTTAGCATCAGTTAATCTTTTCTATTCAGGTGAAACAAGGTAGGCAGCCTTTTCGTTGTTAGCTCCTTTTTATTCCTTTTCTCGAAAACGTCTAGCAACAACCCCGCGACTGTTAAGTAACTTGACTAGTTATTTGAGACGTAGTTTACGGATGTGGGCATTGTAACAACTAATTAGAAGCTATTTTCGCTGAGCATTAATGCTTAAACTCTTTGGCGCAACTGGTGAAAGTAGATAGTCTAGCAAAAAAAACCATTGTTAATTTATGCACAAAGACATGATTAGAAACCATAAAATGCAACTCATTCTTACCTGAGTTGAATGTGAGGCAATGGCAAAGCCGGAATTCTGGCTCTGAACTGTTCCAACAAATGCATTAGCTACTCCAGCCTGAGTTTCATCGTCTTAGCCTGTCAAATTTCGCCAAACATATAGGAGCCTACTAATAAGGCTCAATGAAAATGAAAACACGGCAGCTATGCAGGCCTAATAAATCCACCTTATGGTTGTCAATATGCTACACATTATGAGGAATTTCAATGGGATAATTTTCAAGTTTGCAAATGTATTGCCTACAAATCGTTGCAAATCACTCCATAAACATCCATTCGGAACAAACCCGATTTGGCTAGGAAAGGAAGGTAATGGCTTTCATTTAATTTATCAGGGGATCTCGTCGTATTGATGAGAGCTGTTACTCACTTGCATCTTGCCTGTGGAAATCCATGTGGAACACATGCCCTTCCGCCGAATGGCAAAAAATCACACCTTGAGATGAGAATGCATAAAGCGAGCATAAGAAGCTTTGCAAATCAAGCTATCCTAGCATCTAATTTAAAAATAATTAGCATTGCAGCAATAGCGTGTGCTATCATAGTGAGATCACCGGCGATAGCTGGGCAGAAGCATGAGAAGACGAAGTCAAATCTCTAAAAATAGAAGGAAAACTTTTGGCCTATCCAATCCAGTATTTTAAGCATGCAGCCTAAGGAATGTAGATACTAAACATTAAATGCTCAGTTAGCGTTTTGCTCATAAAAGGAAGACAAAGTTGAAGATTGTTAGCAAGAGCCTCAAAATGTTCCAAGTCGTCAATGTTATTTGTGAAATTTGGAGAAATGGTATGATGATCGTGCCAATGCATTCACGCTGACGAGGCTGCCAAAGGCTGGTGAATGCTAATGGGTGAAACAGATCAACTAAGTCACTTTTAGATGCTAGGCAGTAACCGCATAAAAGAGTACGATCAAACGGTAGGATTTAATAAATTCGGTTAATCTAAGCTTGTTAACCATGATGAACGCATACCATTATGCAGCTACATGCTTGAAATGCTCCGTCCAACTAGGTGTTTATGCCCTCTCATTGAGTAGACCTCATTGAAACTCGTGGGTTAAAGCAAACTCACATTTGTATTGGTGATGCGAATTTTCCAGGTGTGTAAGCCGCTTGAATGAGGAGCGTCTGGAAAGTCTACTTCATTGCAGCCATTAGAACTGAGGCGACAAGTGAATGCAAATCGCTTTAGAGGGTAGTTTTCATCAATTTTTGATGTGAGAAAAATGAACTCTGTTTTTGCACCGTGTTCAATAATGCGCAGATAAATTATGACTCCATCTAATCATTTTATCAGTTCTGGAGTATAAAAGTTGAGGATAGAAAGACTAACCCCGTGTCATTTGCACTCAGGTCTGCCACGTGTACGACAGGCACAAGCCAGTGAATGTGACCAACTCATTCCAACAATTTCATCAACTGCCTTTATTGCTCCAAATATCTACGTGCCAATGTATATGCGCGCAGTTTGTCCAGCTTCAAGCGTTTGCACCTGTAAAATGGGGGTGATTTTAAAAGGCGTAACTCCCACGCTTTGCTCAAGCCACGGCGAATTATGATTTGGTTAGTCTCCTTTTATTGACCCAAATGACCAGTCTTTTGAGGCTACCAGCATGATGCCTCAGCCGTATTTTTGCCATGTTGTCCATTTATGTGTCGGATGCTTGGTCGATGGAACATCTGAATGTAGATGCATTGCACAGCGTATGTGGAGTGAAATGGGTATATTGAAATTGTCACAGTTTGCGCATGCCTTGCATTTCGCAAACGTAGGGCTCTTGAATTTTGTTAGAGTACTCGTGAGCCATTTTTAAGCAGTTTGAGATGGTGAGCTATTTTGTCAGCGATTTGATTAAGCGAGGTAGTATTTACGCATCCGTTCAATTTCTAAAATATGATAACAGGCCTTAAGTGGCGAAGAGTGAAGTAGTTAACGGGTTGCAGTCATAATCGCTAGTGGGTATGTCAGATCGATGCGAGGAAGGTAGATGCATGAAAGTCGGTCAGGGAAGTGGCGCAGCATGGTAAAGTGAAATTGTGCGGCGGTGTGTTATGGACTCTAAGGTAAAGGAAAGAAAGTCGGGCGATTAATCGAGCACTTTATCTGTCAAAAATATGGCTTATTATTCACCTTTATCCTAGCATTCGACCTTACCAGAATTGTCACTCTTGATTAAGGCATTTTCACCACAATGATAGTTCACCAAGAGAATAGAGGTAGTGCGATGATGTGTCGACGCCGCGTTCCCGTCACCCAAGCATCCATTCATTTACACCGTCGATGCTGCCAAACTAGGTTTCTGCAAGATTATTCACATTGTGCTTTTTCAATGAAGGATTAGGAAGCAAGTGCTTTGTATTTCCATAGGTTAATTCGATCCATGGATAAGTTTGTGGCCCCAAAATTGTAAAAAGAGAGAAGAGGCCATAAGAAGATGGCACTGGTGTAGAGTTCATCTGCACCCACTTCTCATAACTACAGTAGGTGACATTTTAGACAAATTTGAAGCAGAGCGACCACAAATCCTAACTTCTTAATTAGGATTTCAAAGCATTGTCTAAAAAGCCATCTGCTGCTGAATTTCCATAAGCTTGCATCGTCAAGTGTATTAATCAAGCCTTCTGTATCCAATTTTTGAGACGTACTGAGGTCTCTACCTAGATAATCAGTGGAGTGGCTTCGAAATAGATGCCTTTTTAGTTAAGAATACCAGAGGTAATAAATAAAGCGACTGTTTATTAAAACTTCCTTGAAAATAAGCTAAACTTGCGAGAAGGACATCAGTGTCAAGAAATGAGATAAACATCGGAAGACGTTGCACTAGAAGCATGCTTATTGCCACTGTCAACGACTTCTTCCCCAATGACACACGTGGAAATGAAGCGGCGACACATGTAGCGAGGCGCGTGGTATTCCCTTTTGCTCTACCTGATGTCCAAGAGAATTGGCATGTGATGTAGGGCAAATTGCGACTGCAGCACTTTAAATTTCAAGGGTTTTGTAAAATAAGTGGGTAGAGTTATGCAACTTCTATAGTCGTGGGTCACGCTGTACCTCGGAAAAAATGAGAGACGGCGTGTGAAGGGCGAGGTTCCTACCATGCTAATCCATCTCATCCATTCACTTACCTCTCCTTCTCACCTGCACACTATCGCACCTCACAACTTGCACAGATAAATGCGGCAGTAGAGCCATTACTCTATCACTCATACCCGTCTAAATGCCGATTCTGTCTTGCACAGCAGGGTGTCAATCTTCATACAATTTCCAACTTCATTCGTGCGATGATTCAACTGTAGCATTTTTGCGTTCCCTAATTCGACCGTCTCTTGGATTGAATTAGGGTCTTGCACTCCTCATCATAGCTCTTTGTTTGTTACGCAACACATGATGGCTCAATTTTACCATACCATGATTCGCAAGATGATTACTTGTTTCTGGGTCAATAAAATTAATAAAAGACAATAGTATAATCTTTGGTAGTTGAGTAGGAATTGGACCGAGTCGCACCGTCAATCTTAACTGTTAATTGTTCAAGCAATGCAAATGATTGGGTTGTTCTAGGATTTTGCTGCCCAACAGACGAACCCCCGTTGCGACCGCATTGAATCGTACTTCTGCGGATGCTGTCGTAAGTGTTGCCTTTGGCTTCCTTTGGTAGACTATTGCCAAAGCTCGAGTCGTATTCGCTAGACTAGTCTTTTGGCACTGACAACATGGAGGGCTTATCGAAATTACGCAAATCAATAACCTCAAGTCCATTCAGTAGATGATGTTGAAACCTGGCCTGCGAATTTTGAGTCTGGCTTCTTAACTATTGGGCTTCGGGGTGTATCGCTAGCCTAATTAAGAACCTAGGTCATTTTTTTGTTGCCCTTTGAATTTCCGTAGCCTGTTCCCTTCTGTAGATGCTCTTTGGGTAAACTGTCCGATTTTAGAAGGGAAGGGATCTACATCCCCTCATGCGCTGTGAAATCGCTTGATGCCGTATTTGTTCTTCTAAGGTGCTTGCTGTTAGGACATGTACCGCAAAAATCCAGTCCATTCTCTACAGCCGTTTTGGGTGGTCAAGTTCTAATTGATATCGCTTCAAATGACTGCTTTGTTGGTAATTCCTTTAGAAGACCAGGTCGCCTAATTTTGTGAATGTCTTAATTTTCTTTTATGCTGCTGCAGAGTGGCAGATTCGCTTGAAATAAGCCGTTGGTGTGAGATTCTCGCCCAAAATTTTTAATTGCTTTGCAATAGAAGGCGGTTACGGAAGCAACTTTCTTTTATTATTAAAATATGTTGTCACTTCTACAGTCGGTGACTCACATAACTTAGCCAAGGAATCCTTAATTCTCCACCTCTTGTGTGACTGCCTTCTTTAGGCATAATACCTGTGAGCGATTTCGGCTGCATTCCAAAATAGCCTGTGTGGTTAAATATCCACAGCCGCATTCTGCCATCATTCAAACGAGACTATAGTCTGGTGTGCAAATTCTTCTCTAATCATCTGTCCAGCTTCAAAGCCTTCTGAGCCCATATTGCGCAAGATGGCGCGATGTCTGAAATTTTTAGTTGTTGTCCATGCATCTCTTAGTGGGTTTAATCCACTGTGGCGAAGCTAAATAAAATTTACCAAGAAAGTAGTGGATTCGCTAATGCGCCGCTGAAGGTAGGTGCAACTCATGAGAAACGCTTCTGTCCAACTAATTCGAAACTTTCATTTTTGTGCAATCAGAAGCTCACTCGTGCACAGACTCAACATACACTCAGCCCCAGGCTTTACTGGCCAACAGCTAAGCACCCACGTCTTTCTGTGAGGTGACTCGCACACGTTAATAAAAAACCACCCCTCTTTGACCTGGGGTACATTCCAACTGATTAATATCTGGCCAAAATGCCATAAGATAGGGACCGCCTACATGGATAAAAGCCAAGGTTATACCATCTTGCTTCTTTGTTGACGTGGTGGCAAATGACATATTCATCTCTCGTTTGCAGACGTTTCGAGAATATATTGCTTACTTAGCCATCTTTTAAGGCCGCATCGATGACACAACTAATATGTTGACGTTCAGTTTTGTCCTTGGTGTGCCATGGATTGAGACGGTAGTTGAAGCGATTGGAGTCATGAGATGGGCTACTGCATGGGTGCGCTTATGAGCAAGTTCTAAGACAATCACGCTTGTTTCATCAAAAGAGGCAGCTAGAAACTGCACCTCCTTCTAATCGGGCACAAACGCATTGGTAAAGTTAAGACTAACAGAAATAATAGGCAGAACATATTGCAGCCGTGACTTGAGGTGGTCGATTATGCGCCGCATGTTATCCCATTGCCATCCATTTGGTTATTCTCCAATAAAGGCCTAATTCCGGCGCAAATATTATCTATAACTCGTTTTAAATTACACATTCAAGGTCCTGTTGAAGCAAGCTAAAGTTGCACCTAGAAAATCGGATGACTTGGTCGTCATGCACAAACGTTCACTGTATTCCTTTGGACAAGCAGTTTCAGGTCTCATGTCAAAGCCAAACCTGCAATAGATTTGAAGTTTCCAAATAGCAATTTAAGAGCCAGTGCATAATTAGAATGCGAAGCACTCAATAGGTACAATATATTCAACCAACACGCATATTGGAACAGCATGAGTAATGCAATTCTTGCTGCGCATCAATTATAGATTGCGCTGCAGATAAAGGACAAGAGCAGCTCGTGAATCACAATCAATCAAGCATAAAGCAAAAGTGAAGCTGGCACTAAGCGTAACTTGGTAATGCTTACAAGATTACCAGACATTAAGCCACCAAGAACAGATGTCTTCATTTCGAATTTAGGCTATCACAGGTGATCAAGTGGACTAAAGTGAGCCGTGGTACAGAAACAGACGTATAACACATTACAATTTGGTTAAGGAAGAAGGATGCGCCAACAGCAGTCCATCTCGTTGACACATGGAGCTCTCGCGTACTCGGTTCCATGTTTGACAGACTGTTACTCTAACAAGTTAATCCTCATATGCACACCAGAGTCACTTCTTCGGTTATCTATTTTGCACTCATTGCCACCAAACCCAAGAAGAACAACACCAGATACTGCCCAGCATCCCATAACCCCGCCAGCACTTCCATTCCCTCACCGAACATTGCGAAAGAAGGAATCAGAGGGTGACACTGACCTACACATATTTGGAGTTGCCACACAAACGCGTCCACATGCAAGGTGAAATAGCGAGAAGAGCACACCAGCAGGACGACGGGTATAAGCTATATAAACAAAAGCCGATGAGTAAGAGCGAAAGCGCTGCAAGTAATAAAGTGCCAGACCACCCAGCAGTGGCGGACTGACAAAAAGAATGGGGAGCACACGGACCTGGCAGGGATTTCAACCCGAGACCACTCGCACTCTAAGCGAGTATCATGCCCTTCACCTACTCTCTTCTCCCTTGTTGTTTCGTCATTTTATCACCTCCCTCCACTCCTCCACTCACTCAACCATCCACCCAGCCAGCCGACCATCCATCGCCTCGGAGCGCAGCCCAACGCAACGCTACGCCGTCCAATGCAATCCCCTCTCTCGTTCTATTCCACCACCATCCATCTCTGCCCTCCACGTGCCACGCGTCTGAGCTATCCCCTTCTGCCTTCCGACGCCAACACCACTCACACCAAATACGCCCTCCTCCCCAAAATATGCACTTATATTCATACCTTCCCGACCACTAACCATCTTTTCCGCTTGCTCATCCACCCACCTACTCTTTAATGCCTGACAAACAGTCCACTTATCAGCCGATCGGTCCATTTATCTTCTTCCATTGCTACTTGCCCCCGAATACTTTGTGCCCATCTGCCAACACCGTGAGGGGTAGCCTGCGAACTGCAGCATGAATGAAGGCACGCACATACGCAATGCCAGCGGGCCAGCAGACCTGTGGCAGCAGATATAAAATGCACCACCACCAGGTGGCGTCCCACTCTTGCCAGAAGTTGGGCTCCAATTCACGCTTGCATGAGTTGCCTTTGCATTTATGCTTCTCTGCGTTCATTGTTTCTCCCTTTTGCTGACATTCTAATTAATATTTACATCTATTTTCCCATTATCATCTTTTATTATAGAATGTGATAAAATTGGCTTTAAATCAACTCGTTGTATGCCATGTTGTTACATTGGTACGGATAATACCTTGGATTTAAGAACAGCGCATAATTTGCAAACTGAAAGTCGTTGAATTTTAGTTTCTGCATTGTTGCCGCCTATTCCGAGCACTTTTCAATTTTAATATCTCTTCTTGCTAATTACGTGGTTGACTTGTCTCTGCTCCTCCACCAACTTTCGAGTTTTCCTTTTTCGATTAATTTCGCAGAGGCATCATATCAAGTCTTGCACGCAATCGCAGACAACAGTACTTACTTGCCTCATGCTAAGGATAGACTGGATCAATGCAATGCATCGTGTCGACAGTAGAAGAACAGTGTGTGTACTAACCAGCCTTACTCAGTCAGGTAACCTTAGACTCATAACTGATCCTGTGATTTGATGCATCAACTTTATCGCGACGACCTGCTTGGGTTCCAAACGCGTTGCCTTGGTAACCATTATATCCCCATAATCACCCGAACCATCTCCTCCACCACCTCTTCCTTGTTGCACTCCCACTGCGCCAAAAGAGGGAGAGCCAGCACCACAGGTGCGTCGCCCACCAGCATAAGGGGAAGGAATATGGACCTGCATTGAGTGCATAGGCCACCTAAAGACGAGCAAGTGATAATAGTGGATGACACACTTAGCGTAAGCAATTTCCGTGCCATATAGCGTAAATCAAGGTGGCAAGCGGAGTGGTTTTGTGCGCGTGAATTCAACAGCTCGTGATGAAGCTTGTTGTGGACGACGAGACAACTCATAAACCTACTTATATCTACACGAAGCACGCAAGACATATGAAAGATGCAGCCATATTAAAGACGGTTGTATGTTCATGCATCAATAAAGTTCCTGGCGGTGGTAATCCCATTCGCAGCCCACAATAGGTGATTTCGTTGGCATTCAGCAAGTAAAATCATGACGACTAACGCTTATCTTGGCAATAAATAGTACAAGGAACAAAGTTTCCGCAGAAACGGTGAATGCGAACGTTCAAAGACATTTACACGTAGCGTACCAAGACAGGGGAGCGGTTTATCCCAGGACGAAGCTGCCTAGGCACCGATTAAAAGCTGAGTGACGTATGCAAACTTATGAAGAAAAAGTAAGGAAAAATAAATGCCGATCTCACTACTATATGCTTGCACAATTCATCTACAAAAGTTCTAATATGACGAACGATACTCGTAGTCACCCGAAGACAATATTAAGTGTGCTACTCTGACTTCCTATTCTACATTCCTACCGGCAGAACATATGCCGAAGCCAAACCATCGCAATCACATATAGCAGCTAAAATGATACCCACAGTGGTGAATGAAGCGCATGTGTTCTTCCAATGCGTCCCAATCTGGAACAGTCGCGTAGCATTCTGTGCAGAGCAGATATATCTCTGAACTTCCTACCGGCATGGTAAAATGAAGCATACATTTAAGGAGGTTTTTTATGAGGTATAAAAGCTGTGGCTAAGAGGCAGAGCACGCACTAAATTCGACCATAGGCCATTGGACGTAAACTCACGAATATGCGTTGCGATGAAATGAATTAGAAGCGAATCGACGTCTTCGCAAATACGGGCGCACAGGTTTTACGCATTGCGATTCCAGACTGTTATAAATTTCAAAAGAAAGTGATCATTTTAATTTTGGCATATGTGGCGACAAAATAGAGGAGCAATAGAGAATAATGTAACTTCGCTTACGTTCTTGATGCCGTAAGAGCAGTCTAAGGGTCTCGTAAGTCCTTGAGCAAAGTAGCCACCCAAACCTTACCGTAATTGAAACGTATTAACCATGTGTTTACTAAAATACTAAAAGTATGCCGTAATTTGTCGAATTTAACCACTTGTTGCGCAAGTTTTATCATACAACTGATACAACTTTTATAATCTAACCTTGAATTCTATGCACCAAAATGCATAGAATTCATAGGAGCGCGCATAGAATCGCATCGTAAAGTTGCAATCTGTTTACTGTGATGTGCTGTAAAGAAGGCCAAAGCCAGTTTAGCAGTGCATATGACTCCGCTAAAACCTCAGGTTTAGCATCATTTCCGAAGGGAATAAAGAGATACAGCAACCAATATTCGGTAAAGACAGGGCTCGTGCATCCGAATGAGATGAATAGGAGTAGCAAAGCTCAGTTTCGCAGCTATGGCGCGAAGGATTTAGGGTATTTTCATCTGACTCAAACCATGACGTCACCAAGGCTCTACAATGGTGACCAGAAATCACGAAAGTTGCATGGACATGACGCAGTCGAATGACTTGAAAGCAGCTGAATGTAATTTACGAGTACGCGATCTAGCTGGCTAAGGTCGTTGGTCTTTATTGCGCGGATATTCCCCATGATGATGGGTTTTTAGGCAGGATACTGCTTTCGTCACAATTAAGTAAAGTGAAAAATTTAGTTATTCATTACACAGTTCAGCGTACCTTATTCCGGGTTAGTAACAGCACTCTACCAAACACAACGGCGCACTGGGTATCGTCGTCGCCGTACTTTGTCAAGTGCTTCTGCAAACCGACTAAAGTTGATTGAGAACAGTGGTTCCCTTATGTCATTTAAGTGGACAGATAAGTTAAGGCATCCACAACTGACATCTCCAATTGGGTCAGCGGCTAGAAAGACAGTGACACACAAGGAAGGTAAAATTAGCCACTTTTCGTCACGAAGTAGGAACTGCTGGGAACCCATTCCATGACACGCTGAACAAAAATCGACCGCGATTTCGTTCATTGTGGCATTTAACCCCACCCTAATTCGAACATAAATAAGTAAATTCAAATACACAAGCACAAGGTGTGGAAAAGATCAAGTAAATGTGCAAACATTTCAAGCTCATTAGGCCTTTGTGCAATAATACCAATCCAAGAAAGCAAAGTCTTTGCTCCGAAATTTTGAACAGCGAGAACATAGATTAAAATCCCTTTTTATGAGAGATGGCGGTGGTGAATTGACCGCTCTATTGGCACCCTTTGTAGGAAAAAGCATAGCAGATGGAGCGAAAGGCTCAGGCTAACCGGAGTTTTTGCGAATCGCCCTTAGTGTAATCCCTTTTGGCTGCATCAAAGCAGCATTACTAAACAAACCGGATCAGCGAAATAAGCATTTAGTGCCCGGTCACTTTACTTGAGCATTTGCCATCTTGATCTCTCTAATCGTCTCAATATAGCCTTAGCATGTGGCGAGGAATGTGCTGTACAAGGGAATAATGACGAGCTTTGATCGCAGTGAGGTGTGAGCATGACGCATCATGATATCGAGCTAAGTCTTTCACTAAAACGCCAGACCACGTTAGGATCTGCTTTGGTGTCCACCCTCATATCCGATGAAATACAAAGGCAACGAGTCATCTTTGAGGCTCTAACAAATAAAAGAATGATCATTTTTCGGCGATTTACCAAACTGGCGTAGTTAGCAACATGAATTTGGCAGTCGTTGGGACAAAAAAACGTTCCAAATCTGTTTCACTTGCACACATTAATCTGAAGGCCATGAAAACTTCCACAATGACTTTAAAACACTTTCATGAGTATCTCGAGAGCCAAGGAATTTCAGCAACTCATAATTTACCCCTGTTATGCTTTGCCATACTAAGTAGTTAAGGAGCAATTGTATGAAGATGCACATGCATGACAAAGAACTAAATCTTTCGTCTCATAACTAATAGTTCTTTTTCCTTTGTGAAATGAAGCCGCCAACGCGACATTGCAATACGAATGAATATCACCTTCCCTAACCGAGCAGAAAAGCCTTTTAATTCAAGCTCTATGTCCAAGCCTGCCGTTTGATATGATGAGCCACTTGCCTTCAATTCTTTCAAAGCTAGGCATACGGGATCAGACTACCAGATACAAGAGATAGAGTTGAGAGAAAGCTGAAAATTAGTTTCACTGGGTCAAGGGTGGATATTCTCTGCATCAAATCATGGAATGGCCTAAAATTTAAGAAATTAAAGAGGCAGACCAAAGGAAAAGGGGCAACTTGTGGATGTGAGCATATAAGCATGTCTAGTATATCACCCTTGTTCACTCAGGTTAGTATGGCACAATAAAACTGTTAAAGACAGGGTGATCAGACCAAACATCCTCGAATGACCAATCATCGCATAGCGATTGATTAGTTGTCAGTTTAGGTGAGCTCAACGTTTGCATAAATATATTGGTTGCTGCTTTTAACTTGATCAGTTGAAGATAGCACTTCCGTCATAAATCAGTCAAATCTGCTCCTTTATCGCCTTCTTTACCTGCAAATTTAAACTTGGGGTCAAAACGGCAGACCTTTGGAAAAATATGGATTAGGGTTAAAATTTCTTAAAGGCTCCAGGGGGACTAGCGGTGAATGGATATACGCATCCTGCATCAGCAGCGAGGGCAGCTCCTCAAATCGCCATTACAACGACTGGTAAATCAGTTGGAAAGGAGAATAATGTTGCTGGAGGTAGTGATGATGGTGGTGCGGCGGGCAAACCACTTCCCAGCACGATTGGTGATGCATCTTAACCAAAACTCCACTGTTTGACTTAATAGTTAATTCTAACTAGGCTTTTTCGTCGATCGCAGTGAGATAGATTTTGAAGTTAAAGGTTATAACCGTTTGATTGATATTCTCTTCATTAGAAGTCTGTAGATGTTAGACTCTAGCATGTAACCCGTCTGGATGTCTCATGACAATTTTTTTACCGCTAACATGGTTTACATGATAGCGAGTCCTGACGAACAGCTGTTTCTTTATCCGGCATCGCGGTATTACATCAAGTTAGGTGAATGTCATGCCTGCAGTGATTTTTGGACTATTATTCTGAGGTCAGAGGGGTCGGACCTGAGTCGGTTTAGCTAATTTCGTGATAGCGCCTCATAACATGCACAGTTAGTAAGTGTTGGAGATAGTTATATCCTTTGTTTGTATTCATAAAGGTAGAGTTTATTTTAATTTGATTTAATAAAACCTGGATTGGTTTTTTGGAAGCAGGCACATAATTGCTAGTATAAGTAAGGCACGGATTAAGCCTAGCATTTGATACTGCTTTTGGCGATGACAATGTAAAGGGAATGGTTGCTTGTATTCAAACTAATTGCGGCTTGGTTGCTTTTGCCGCGTTTATGCAAAATCTATGTCTGTTTTCAATATTCAGGAATAGGTGCGTGAGGTGAATATGTGTCAATAATTTTACCTATAGAGTTTACCTAAAGACTCTTGGTTGGGCTTTAAAGAGCAGCGTAAATTCGCTGTCTGCATTGGGTAGAGATCCATTCAGAGCCGTGACTTGGTGTACAACCGGAATTCACAAGTAAAGATGGAATCATGTTTATGCTGTCTGCAACCAAATACATGCTAAAGAAGTGCAAAATTTATGATGGACACAAAAGTCTATGCGTAGTTGAAGCACGAACCATATTTTACTCTGGACATTGCCTTCAACATTTAAATCAACACGCAAAGCCTATCTGCTGCAATTAGTGAATGCAAATGTTCAAAAGGACATCTGGACAGGGAGATGCAGCTACCATGACGAAATACAGGCAATGCCTGCGATGGGCACGAGAATAACGCTGATCGGTATTCAAAGAGTCACGCTGATGTACGACACACTAAACCATGTATGTTTTGCTATTGTATTCACCTCGTTGCACTTGTTCGTTATTTTTTCTTGGAACTACTCGTACCCTGTCGAGTTGGATGCTGCAAGACTGAAGTCACAGCATACCTCCTAAAACGACTGTTTTCCAAAATCAATGCAAAGAAACCCGTGTTGATGCCCATTTACCATACATTAATTCAGCACAGCCACAGAGCAACAAGGTCATAAGGAAGATTTTGAAGTCGATGAAACTTTGCGCTGTAAGACTTTTTGTTGATAAGCTCATTGTCGAAATAAAAGCTTGTAATACAATTTGCAAAATATTTTGCTTTGGTTTTTTGCTTCAAAAAGGAAGGTACACAGAAGTAAGCAAGCTTTAAACTGCAAAACATTCTGCCTTTGTGAGATAAGATAGTACTAGCCGCAGGGGGGAATTTGTAGTAAATGGCCCTGATTAGCGCAAGCGCTTTCATATAAACTCATCTGAAATTCGTGCCATTGCGTATTTCAAAACTGCAAGGCTCTACTTTGGCGCCCGTAGTCACCTGTGCTACCATCAACAGCGGTTTGGCGTAGTGGTCTTTTGAAATGCACAGACTAAAAGTGCTTCAACCTCCACCCCAAGTGAGCCCACATACATTTAATATTTGGAGTAAGGCGTAGTGCACGTTAGGCGTTTTCGCAATTACAACACTTGCGTAACACCTCTGAATGGCCTTTATCAGCTTCTACTTTAAAACGCTTTCCACTTTTCCTTTTGAGAAATAAACTACTACTAAGTTTCATTAGTAGCAAGAGTTGCTCACAAAGTACATGTTGGCTAAAAGCTAATCCATTCCTTCCGACTTCCACTTGATTGTCTGGATCGTTGATATATTGTACGCCACAAATATCAGGAGTTGAGTCGATTTTTAAAATGATACAAAGCATTCGACTCTGGAACACTATGCAGGCTACTCAAACGTTGGTGATGAAGGGCATCTTGAAAGTCATGCACATGCGATTAGACTGATGGGAATGCCTAGCATGCGTTTCGCATGACAACTTCCTGTTTAGTCATATACAGTTCAGCAACTCCAAATAATATGTTTGTAAGCCTTTGTAGAAATAATGCATTGTAACTCATGAGGAAAGTCGTGGTTTTAGAAGGAGTTGCAATCTACAAACCCTCCAACTGAAAGAGATCAAATGGTCATTGAACGCCGCATAAGAATGCACGCTGACCCTGCCACAACTAACGAGCAACTGCGCTGGGCTGCCTGGCATATGTGACCTAGAACGATAATCGCCAGAACCATTTATCATTCTTATTTAAATAGATCTAAGCTGACGCGTACTCCGAGCCTGCGAAAGCTCCTGTCTTTTAAAGCCATGATCTATCTCTCTCTATTTCTAAATGCATGCTTATAGTCTATTGAACTTGTAGTCGTGTAGGTGCCAGAAACTAGCGCCAGGAGGTAGTGAAAGGCACCTATTAAAACTCGCGAATATGTTGTTGGAAAAATGTGGGGAAAGAACACAAGACCCTCTAACAATTCAGTTTTGCTACGGTTTAATGCACAAGAACTTACTTGGCTATTAAAGATTGCAATAAGATTTCATTTTTAATAGAAACTTGCTCTGAGTCCTCTCATGAAAAAAAAGGAAATAAGGAAAAATGACGCATGTTTTCTCCTCATTTTCTGACCCTTGATCTGCAAAGATTTCAGGGGGTTGTTGGACGTACTCAATGTGCACACACTTGATCACAACCAGAAAGATTTGTAGCCACTATTGCTAGTGATGCAAATCAAATACAAAAAAAAAATTTATGAACAATGTGACACTTTAACAGATAAGTATATTAAAGGGATTTGAATGGATGGCTTTGTACCTGGCATTGACTCATGTGACACACTGACTTGGCAAGATCATGGCATATATTCGAACATTCTTCTGGTGATATCATGTCTTTGGAATAAAAAGGAATTAACTTATTTAGGAAAACTGAGACTTTGTAACAGCTTTAGGTGGGATCCGGCATTTTGAGTCTTTAACTAGTAGTAATTAATTCGACCATTGGAATCATAAATTGCAGGCAATGTGATTTAAAATTGTTCCTTTAATAAAGAGTTAGCGTTGCCCTCTCTTTGAACGCTTACCACAGGATCGTTTTTATTTTTTGCAATAGAGCGAATTGGATCGTGTTTATTTGCGATGGTGACAGACGATTAAGAGGCAGCGGTCACATTGGAAATCATAGCTGTGCATGTCAAGACAGTAGCCACGTGTAGGCTACAAATATCCGTACCACTCTAAATTCGCAAAATTCTGGCCATAATAATCAGTAATTAGTAATTAGTTAGTAATCGTCAGCTGGCTGCATTTTAGAAACTGGCATGACCTCTTCATTTCCGTGCGCTAATTCTTCATCTTCCATGCCACTGCGATTTTGTGCGGTCTCTGGGAAGCCTCAGAGTGGTTTGATTTTTGGAACCACCAAATAGCAATCTCTATGCATAACAGAAAAATTAAGTGAACATTCATCTGTACCTTCCATCGGTCTAACCATGTCGTAGAGATGCTTATGAATTGCGCAAGTGCTTGTGGCCTTCATTACCTGAGGGCTGATCGTTTTCTCTGTTGCCTCGTTTGGTGACTTGAAGGCAATAAACAAAAGCAGATATGCCGGCTTAAGGATGGCTGCTTTCTGCATCGAAATTCTCGATAATATGAGAGAAAATAAACGCAGAAGTCCAAATCAGTGTTGTGAATACTCTCACAAACCCAAAATAACCCATTTATTTAAGACAATTCTCTGGCACTCTAGTGGAGTCTTAATCGCCTTTTTGAAGGAACGAACTCGGTTCAACTTAACATTATAGCATATGGCCACGCAAAGTAAATTTTATTTTACCACACTCAAGTCAGTGTCATTGGAGTGCATCGTGTTCATGCTACTTTTGCGGCATGGGCCAGACGAAATTGCTATGAAAAAAGTGTTGGTGCCATAGCCATAAACTCATCGTTACTACTCCCTTCTGGTCCATTCGTGAATACAGGCATTATCTTCACAGCGTTTGCTTGCTGTATGCCCTTATAACGTTTTTAAAAATAATGTGAAAGCAATGCTCTTATTGAATGAAAATAATTAGTTGTCACTGTTGAACTAGCGCTTGCCTTCTATTCAGTCCTACTAGTCTGATTATTAATCCATCAAGTGGTTAAAACATTGAGTGACAAGGAGCTTCTTAACATATACAAAAACCGGTGGTTCACTGGTCTTTATTTAAATTTGACAAAGATAATAGGACATTTGTATAGCCACACTATATTACCACAGATTCATTTCTATTTCAAGCAGCATATTTTAATGTTTCATTCGTGTGCTTTTTAATAATCTTTGACTAACCCTCAACAAATGAAGATTTAGAGGACCCGTTGCACCTTCGAAGCTATTAAATGCTCCTTAAAACACGTATTTCGCAAAAATTCTTGGTCAACTTTATCCGTTTCCCTGCTTGAAATCACTTTGTGTTTGCATCGACATCATTCATTGACATTTCTGTTTACTGCCACATACTTTACAGGCGACCGGAAATGGGAACGTTTTCCAAACCACCCGTAATTCATACGGCGCTAATTATGTAGCACGCAATGTTCACCTGCATTGTTCATTTGCAAAATGGTCACGTTTTCAACGAAGTATAACATGGGCTACACTAAAGAACAAGAGAAGCTGCTTACGAGCGATGCCTTGCCGAGTACAAGCAAATTAAATATACCCTTTTATCGAGTCAAGTAGCTACTCTCAATTCATTGGCATTAATTTTAGTAGCGAAGGCGCTTATCAACGGTTCCTTTTTTTGTGAAGTAAGCTTCCATTTTGGGACCAAGAAATATTTTACCGATATCTGGCGCAAGCGAATCGATTATTTGTTCCAAATAGAGGAGCAGTAGCTCTCTATTTTGTTAAACTACAACCGATAATCTTCAAACTGAATGACTTTCGATGCATTCAATTGTCCTTGGATAAGCAATTAGCGATCTCAGGAAAGTCTCTAAAATGTCAGTGATAAGCCTCAACTTCTAGACAATTCTGCAGACCATGCTGCATGCTAAGGCAATTTTGCAATCTTCTGGCTTCTCTTAATGACCAGATTCCATGTGCGCTTCAACGGGCTTCACTTCAATTTATGCGCTACTGCAATGGATTTCGTCATGGATCCGTGTCATATTAAGCCTGTCTAGATGAGTGAAATCATGATGCTGCGGATTTATTATGGATTAATTGAATGCCAACGTGTCGTAGGAAGTGCAGATTATCAACCCCAAAGGACGATTCACCGGAAAAATTGATCAAATCATTCTCACCACCACCAATCTTCATCTCGATTACTGACTAATATTCTTGGCTCTCCTTGAACTCGTTCATCAAAGCCCTGCTTTCTGTCATCCAAACTGAGAAGATAGAGAGTCAAAGGGATCTCGGCCAATTTTACTTGGACACGTCTTTCTATGGCATTTCTTCAAGCAGCACCAGCTTTCTGCGCATGAATAAAGTATGCAACCTCAACTCCCCTTCGTGTAAATACCCTATCTTAGTGTTTTCCTAAGCATGATAAAATATATCAATTTTTGGCTTAAGTGAATTTTTGACACAAAAATCAGAGGTATTAAATCGAATCCCGTAAGATTGCTTAGATGCTAAGTACTTTGTAGCGGTGTAGACAGTAGCAGGGAAATGATATCCGTATGGTTTTCAAGTACCCAGCAACCACCAACTTGGAGACTTTCACTAAAATTTGCTTTCCCTCCTCTGATATGTCAATGATAGCATGGCATCTGTGCCATTGCTGGTCTTTGGAGTAGTAAACGTTTTAGGCTTGGCGCATAACGGCAGGCAAGGCGGCCAATCGAAACACTAACTAAGACAGAAATGCAGACACACATAAACTTATATCAATTGAATGCCAGATTCGAATGCTTCCAAAAGGTTTATACCTATGGCACCATCTCACAATGAGATGCCTTTGCAAAGAAAACCCTTTCGATGGAGAAAATCACTTAAATACTTGTCGACGTTACAGAATTTGTCATCTACTGGTAAAGAGAAGTAAGACATGCCATATCTGGACCTCAAAGCTTGAGCCTGGAGGAGTTTACACTCGGAATTGTGAAGGTCATTTAGTCCTTAGGTCGACACACTGGTCTAGTTGCTTCCGGAATGCAGCCCTGTGCGTTCGCATATCACCTGATCTCAATTAAAAGCAAATATCATTGTTAATAACTGAAGAGGAGATGCACTCGTCTGTTTTGCTACCGTAGAATCCCACAAAATTTGCACGGAACCAGGTGTTTCTTGATTTTAGCTATCCCATCCCCCATTTGTTACCCTCGCATTCCGCGCCCAAATGGGAACCCTAAAGATGGTCAAATAAATCTTAATTAAAATATCTCTCGTGCAACCAGCTTGAATTAGGTATCAACAAAAGGAATCTGACGGAATTATAAGCGTATTTCACATGTGTAATTGAGCTTTTAAATGAAATCATTGTAGGATGCTGCCAAATGTTTACTCAATGCCCTAATGTATTAGATAAGGTGAACAAAACGATGATCGCATCCAAAAAAGAGTCAATGTTGACAAGAGAATGCATTTCTTGGGGAGCTTAATGATAGGGTTCCCCCGATGGTGAGATAACAACAAAAGATACATCGTCTCAGAGAGGAGAAAGACTCAACAAATTTATTCGACTGCTCTCAAACCGAACACCGCAGACCGGTAGACTATTGATCGAGACTGTAACAAAATGAAGGAGAAAATATTAGTCAACTCCTTTGCATGCTTCTGCCCTGTTAATTAAACTGTAGTGGCATGAGGTTAAAAGTATGCGAGGTAGGCACAGGGAGGATGAAACATATAATAGGATATAATATGTTTAAATAAGGGATTCAGCTTATTAGCTTAAAATATATGCAGAGTTGGGAGTGAGGAAGGCTGGGTAGGGCAGATCCCACATGGATGCCAAATGCACGGAAATTGCGAAGGCGAGGACGGAAGAGGAGATGACTTCTGAGTGAAGGGATAGCCAATCATATGGTCGGACCAGTGGAAGTGAAGTGAGCAAAGATGCAAGTTGATGAACTTGGGCTAGGTGTTTCAAATACAAATAGGTGGATAAGTCATGGTTGCGTAGAAGGGTTAGGTATTGATGAGAGCCTAATAAGAGAAGAGTGAAGGGATGGGTAAATAAATTTGGACCGTCTTTGAATTGAAAACCATGTATAGGCTTATATAAATCCGCGATACTATTGTACACAAATTGGTGTGGGTGGTACGCGACAGTAAGGATGAATCGGTGAAACGACTTACAACAAGGGAGCTTGTCAGGCAAGAAAATGAATAAGTGATCAAATGCCAGCGAGAGGAAGTATGACAGGCTGAGGAATGAAGAGGCGGATCCATATCACCCAATCGGTTGAATTGGGCGGGATATTAACTGAGTAATCAATAAACTAAATCCAAACCTACGATATCAGCGCGTATGAAAGAGGCTTTGTTGTATGTTGGGAGGGTGAAAATGAATTTAATGACCGCCTGTGTGCCTCGGTATGGAGCGGCATGCTTTGACCGAAAATGCAAATCAACGGTGTATCAGCCTCGGGTCCTTCCTTGGCAAATCAATCACATGCATCCTACTACTACCACCTAATGAGTACCAATATCTGAGGTGAAGGACACTTAGTCATAATGCGAAAACACTTATGCAAGTAGTCTGCTTACCACTGGATATTTTCTACCTTATCAACAACACCAGCAGGAGCATCAATGCGCTGCAAGAGCATACGCAGTACCAAATACTATTCAAATGACGTTTTTCAGGTTTATTATGACTTCTTGCATCTTTGCAGACATAACTCGACTTCTTGACCTCTCTCTAATTCACACTTGGCGATTTCGGAATGATTTAATTTGAGTTTCAGCATTTAAATCCGTGTGTTGATCCTCAAAGTAATGCAATTTGTTGACGTGATACGAAGCGGCGGCTGAGCACAAAAGTGAACCTACACAGTGGGTTGATGCTGCTTGATTTCAGAGCACACTCAAAGGCACCTTCCCTGCTAGACCGCAGTGCTTTGGCTACTTGTTTTACTTTGCTTCTGATTACGCGAGCTATTTTGGCTCCGTAGAGCCAAAATACAGTAATCTTTGCTAAATTAGTGCTCTATCTTCTAAACTTTGTCAACTGCTTTTGAATTTATTCAACATTCTCGTCTTAAAGTGTTGTGGGGTAAAAATATTATAAATGTGAGCCACATTCGTCAAACTAATTGACAGATGATCTACAGATGTTTTAGCAGCACACATGAACAAATGGACACTGCTACGGGTGTCACAGTTGGCTTAATTCGCACACTGCACTGATAGCTCTCGGGATAGTCACAATCGTCGGGATAATTTGCGAGCATTCACGTTCCCTTCCTGTTTCCAACATCCTGCAATTTACTTTTGAACTAAAGCGCTATAAATATCGGCTGATGTGCATAGCAATCCAAAGATAACTTGGTAAGACCAACGTTTATCAAATGTAAATCACCTCGTTAAGAATATTTGGAAACAGAGTCATAAACGCACAGCCTTGTGCATCGCATCTGTATGTTGCACATGCACCTGTGCGAAGTTCGACGATTGGTGCCACGAAGTAGAACTGGTCATCATTGCGTCATCCCGCAAAGGTGCTTATGCTGGCTGCTGAGATTTTATCAGGACGCAATTGCTAATTTTTGAGCCTAAAACGCTATATAAATTCGCATTTTTTCATTGAATATAGAGAAGCTATTTTTGACTTGCATTAAAATGCCTAGGTGTTGCGGCATCAGGCATTGCTTTTGCCTCTTGTTCTTTTGCTCGCCACTTACACATTCACCGGCGGTGATTACGTCTTCCTCATTGGCATGCTGTCTTTCCTTACAAGAGTAAAATAGTAGTATAGTGACAGCTACCTAATTGTTAAATAGCGAGTGCGCCTTGCATTTCTTTGTGATCGATGCGGCTGTTCAGATTGATTGCTAACTCTCTGTCTGGTGGAGCCAGTGAAATGGCGCTCAAGTATGCGTAGGTTGGGATAGATGAATCTCGTGCCTAGCATGTCGCTTTACTATAGCAAAGGTTAGGTATTAAGTAGTTAAATACAAAAGAATTCCTTGGTTTTTGTTCATGCACTAAAAGATTTAGCTTACACATGCTCAAAGGAGAAATTCTATAGTGTATCTGGTAAGCAATTAGCACCAAGTAGAGCGATGAGGAGCGATCTTTTCAACAATAATCCAATCCTGTATTAAAGACTTTCCTTTCTGTGGGTTTGAGCATCGCATCGTAAAGACACATGCTAATTTTATTGAAAACACTCTAGTAATATAAACTTTTCCTAATTTGGTGTGCTTAATTTCGGGCCATCATTCAGATCACTTAATAGTTGATACGATCGTCATTTTGTTAGCGTTGGTTTTGAATGCGTGGTTTACAAAATGGCATTAAATGATTTTCGCAGATGGCTTGAACTTTTACCAGATAAACATATGCAAAGCTAAGGCTAGTTTTGAATCAAATGCTACAACTTAAAGAATTGATGCCAGTGCCTCATCAGTTAGGGTGCAAAATCTGCAAAAATTGAATCAAGGAATTATGTGGCCTTACGCGATATCATTAACGTTTTATTTACCAATCCGATGGTGATTGCGCTGATCAACGGTGTTACCATATAAAAGCCCTTGATTAGCTTAGGTGGCAGCAGGAATACTGCTGCAGTACAAAGCATTGAGGATTGGCGATTACGAACCCACACGCGTTTAAGACTAAATTAGTGCGTTTGAGTCCTCTGCACAATTGCTAATTTTAGTGTGTAAATGGATCGAATGCAGTAAAGCATGTCTAAATCGATGCGCTATCCGCCGAAGAAATGAAAATGCTAATTAGAGTAAACAAAACTGTATGGACCCTATAAGTGAGTAGAATTGTCAGATTATGGAGCAACTGGCAAACTGAGTGGTTGAATTGGAGTAGAATTAATCAGGTAAATGATCGGAGACTGAACAAGCAAACACAAGTAAATGGTGGATGAGTATGCAGGTGGATGAATGGCGTGACCTATGATTGACTCATTTTATCGCTGCCAATGTGCCTAATGGAAGTAAGGCAGATAACTAATGTAAAATACACGTGTTCAGTGTTTTAGTTAAATGTTTTGTCAAAATAGGCCAACAAAATGGGGAATAGAATTAATAATAATTTACCATTCATATGGAACTGATACAGATTTAATGACAGTGCGTGTGAACAAGACTGAATCAGCCCCTACATTAGCATTACGATGAAATCCGAAATGAACCCATTATGCTAACTGTACCTGAAAAACATGGGCAAATAAAAATGCCGCATTCAAGAGCTCAATTTAGAGCACAAACATTATCGGTGCAATAAATTTTGCGCATCAGACAATAAGTGACTGCAGCCATAATGTGCGCTCCATCAATGGCACAAGATGTTGGCTGTGCGTTGGGAAATCAAAGTCATGCTATCGAATCATACGCTACCAGTTCGTGCCACTAGTACACAAGATGACAGTGTTGTCGACAAGATGGACCAACTCGTAGACACTAATCTCCCAGCTTCAGTGAGAGTCGTGACTGTTGCATTTTCTTCCTCTAAAAAGTATCTTTTGGGCAGGGAAAGTGCCAGAACTTGAGGGATGGAGAGCCAAGGCTTTGTTCCACCGTCGCAATGTGTAGCTGATAATTCCCTTAGGAAATCACTTGCAAGCTTGCCAACTTTTAATTTCCACAAGCATTATTTTAATAAAAAGAGCCTGCCTTGAAAGTAGCAAGACTCTTTTATTAGCGCATTTTTATTTTTTGCAGCATATAAATAGTGAATAACTAGTGAGCCAATTTTTTAATCACTCTACTTTACAAAAGGTAACATCTTGAGCGGATAGGAGCATATACGTGTTCACTTATGCATTAGTTCAAAAATGAGAGTCCAAGATATACAAGAAGGCAATAGGACTTCAACAGATTCTTTGATTCCTCTTACGTAATCTTTGCAAACCTGCGTGATGTAGGCAACAACGAATTAGATATTGCTTCTTTCCAGAGTAGAAGAGTGCAAGAATGCAACTTTAATAATTATCAGGTTTGAATGCCTAATTTCAAGAAATAGACACCTATTTTGAAGCGAAATTCCAAGTCTTTGCAGAACTGTTAGCGTTTCAACATTGTAACTTAAACCACTTGCAAAAATTCGAGTAATTTCGTCAAAGCGCCTTAAATCGTCTCAGAGAAAAAAAACCGCCATAAAAGTTAGATGCAATGTGTGCATTGCCTCATTCGCTTTTCCTATTTCCACAAACTTATCATACTTCCACCTGCTCTGAACTCAGCTTTAGTCCCCCTCCGGCACCTTCTTCCAAATTAATCTACGCCAAGTCTCCCTTAGTGAGCTCCAGTTGTGTTACCGCCCATCCTATAGACAGAGGTCGAGGACCAGATTCATAGCTTTAGCAATGTTATCCGTCTTATTTTGTCGAGGCATAATGTTGCTTCAAGCCTCAGGACTTGCGACCAACCTCTAATTTTGTCTTGAATCACTAAGTTTTAGTTCCATCCTTTCCTACCTCCCTCAATTACCACTAGAAGTATGAAATTAAAGGCAATGTTCTCAGTTTCTACTTTGCTGCCCGCAGTGCGGCCTAGCCCATAACTCATATAATCCACACTCCACCCATTCACTGCTGTAGGAAAGAGGGACAAGATTTACACGTTATAAATAGCCTCTTCCACTCAACAATGTAGTCTGGGCGTTAGATACTCGCGCTTGATTACCCAACTTAAACAATTTAATGGATATGTAGGTAGCACAGTCGTGCAATAGAAAATTCAACACGCGATTCTCAATTCCGTGGTCTAATCGTGCGTGCTCTTCCCCACAAAATGAATTTACTTCAATTGTGGCACTTGAGACGGCACTCAGCAAGCCATAGGCAGCACCCTCAACACTGGTTAATTATCTTCACCAAATAAGCTCGCTATTTCTAAATTAAGCCAGTGCCCGTTCAGTGATAAAATGCTCTCGTTCGAGTGTCAGAATGTAAAATCAGGACTGCGCTTGCTGTAGTCTACATAAGAGAGGGCTGAGAAAGATCTGCCTAGAGTTATTTATAGCAGCTGCTGCAAGCTAGTGTTCATGAGCATGATGGCTTGGCTTCTAACCAGTCTTAAGTTGGAATAACGGAAAGAGTCTTTGCCAAGGTTCTGAAAAGCGACAATACTTTTACGCTTGTGCATTAGTTAGAGCTATTATTGAGAATCTTTCTCAGCCCTCTTTTGTGTAGAATACAGCAATCGCGGTCCTGATTTTATATTCTGACACTCGAAAGAGAGCATTTTATCACTGAACGGATACTGGCTTAATTTAGAAATAGCGGGCTCATTTGGTGAAGATAATTAACCAGTGTCGAGGGGTGCTGCCTATGGTTTGCTGAGTGCCATCTCAAGTCCCACAAATGAAGCAAATTCATTTTGTGGGAAAGAACACGCACGATTAGACCACGGAATTGAGAATCGCGTGTTGAATTTTTTATTGCACGACTGTGCTATCAACTTACCCATTAACTTGTTTAAGTTTAGTAATTAAACGCGAGTAGTTAACGCCCAGACTCCATTGTTAAGTGGAAGGGGCTATTTATAAGGCGTAAATTTTGTCCCTCTTCTCCACAGCAGCATATTCATGCAGGTGAGCGCATAGGTCATGGAGGGCATTGTGTTTGAAGAATTTGTGCACATTCGATCAAAACCGGGCATTATGGTGAATGTGAGTCGAAGAATTCCCTCACCGGTTGAACGAGTATGCAGAAACCTACAGAGGAGCTTTTGTGACAGAAAGCGTCACGTTTTGCTTATCACCGATGTTGTGGAGCTTACATGCGCCATTCTTCTTGTGATCTTCGTCGCTGACCTACTCAGCACTCTCTACGCTAGGAAAGCCAAACCTGTAAGTTTTCGAACTGCGCTTCTATCCATGGACTCTTTTTAAGAAAATGGCGGAATTATGTCAGTTTAAGCATTAGAGTTTTAGTTTTCCTGATGCTAGCTTATTTGCCATAGCTTTACCAGACAGCTTTCACCTATTTAATTACGAGTGACAAGCAGTTTAAAGCTGCTTTTAAAAATAGATTAGTGTTACTGACCCCGGCATTCCCAGATGCATGCCATAGCTATTAAAAGGACTTCGTAACTCTTTGATTTAATAAAATATTAGTTTCTTTTGCACAACACATGCGATTTCTTTCAAATAGGCGATAAAATTTTCATGAGTGGCGCTAACCTGCATTCACTGCCGTGATCACTGTGTTATTGGTCAAAATTGAGTTGGGGAAGGCATTCTTAGAGGTGTATTTTTAGATGAAACAGAGGAAAACCGAAGGAGAAGCGCATTTACCCTCAGAATTGGAGGCAATTTTAATAGTACGACTTTATTTTAGTGCAGTATGTGTAACTGCATCTTGCAACCAATCGCGCATGTGACAGATTTAATGTTCTATGTAAAGTGCAGATCCGATGAAAACTGCTTCATTAGTTGATGCTATAACCAGGCGCTATTATTTCATTTCTAGGCGAAGATGCAAAGCGACTTTGCAAGCATTTCAAAGAGATCAAGCAATCTTGGCGTTGCCATCACTGCCTTCATGGAACAAATCACAAGGCCGGCATCACTCCAAGAGATGGTAAACAATGCAATATCGGTAGGGCCTAATCAACATTTTGTGGCTTCTTATTTGAGCAAAATTGTGGCTTTTAGATCATTCGATACCTTAATCTTTATCTTTCGAAATTGCTTGCAACCACTAAATGCTTGAGCGACCCATAAAATATGCACGGCTAGGGGAAAGGGCATCGGTTTTAACACATTTCTAGAAGCGAATGGTCTGGTTGTCTTCTTCCACAGACGAAAACCGATAATTCGCTTAGAGTAACATTTAAGTGAAGGATTGATTTGAGCAGCAGTGACAACAAAGTGTCTTTATATCAAAAAGTGCTTTCTGCTCCTGAAGCGGAAGATATAAAATGAGTCACGTTACTCTGAATAGTGAAAATACCCGATTCCGTTTACATTTGCCACTGTAATCAGCAAAAAAAGCCAATTAAGTTGACACCTGTCTGCGATTAAATTATACTTTAAATGATTTTGAGGGGATGTACTAATGACGGTGACATTCGCCATTTAAAACTAGCGCAATGGTATCGGGCATTAAAACGCCACAAATCCATGTAAAGACAGCCGTCGTAATGAGTTCAAGCTCTAAAATAAAAATTCGTGCTTTGTTTTCACAGTCATTGCTGTATTTTGCGGCCATAGCATTGCAAATTTAATAGCGAATCGTGATTGCGGTTTTGGTGAATCGAATGGGTCTACTTACATTGTCATGCTATCAGTTAACATCTAGTCCAACCCTTCCGTATTTGACATGGTTACAGTGCAAAAAAGGACCACCACTTTTAACCTTTAAGAACGAATTTTAGCCCATCGCTAGGAAACATGATTTGGAGCAACCACGTACCTGCAGCACTAGTAGTCTGACATGCAAGCTTCACATAAGCACAAAACCTTAACTCGTGCTTGTGAATTTAGTACGGCATTGTCGGTTGCATATCTGAGCCAGCGAACTGTGCACTGGTCTATACAATCTTCGTGCTGCTGCTTGTGGAATTCCGCACCAAATCGCCAGGAGCCCAAACCATCGCCTAATATGTAGGGCGTCGCTTCGGCGTGATTGCTCATATCCTCACCATCACACTTAGCTTCCTGACCAGCCTCTACACCCTCTCTGTCAACGCTATTGGTGAGCAACTCCTGTCTTCCTACTTACCTTTTGTTAGTAGTGTGTATTGTATTGCATACGACTGTCATGAGAGCCCAAAATCAGCCAGTTTAAAGTTGTGGTCAAAAGTGTCTGTGCTGTGAATATTAATAAGCAGAATGCCAGGTAAAAGCATTTGCAATGGATGCTCTGCGGCAATGCTACTAAGCTTTAGCGAACGGCAAACTGCACGACAAATGAAGCGACGCACCAGCGTCCTTCGTAACGGTGCGCACCAAACTCCTAAATCGTCTTAACTAACTAGTTAACTGTGCTAATAAAATTTGGCCAAAAGCAGCCATATTGAGGCGATTAGAAAGATGTACTGAGTTCTAGATCCAACCCAAAACAGCGCCAATTAATTTGCTGAGTGGATTTGATGTACGTGATCAATGTTAATGCACAAAGCATTGAGGAGCAATAAACAGCCTGGTTAAGGTTTTGACTTGCCTTGATGGCGCTTGCGTCACCCTAAAACAAGGAAAGCGACAATTTGACGTGAGTTCTTGTGCATGGTCAAAATAAGTGAGCTTTATGTGCTTTGGCATCTGGAATCCTCCAGATTCAGAGCACAAAACACAGCCATCCCAGTCAACAGTGTACAAACACTTTGGACCAAAATCATAGCTATTTTGTAGGCAATTACCACAGCACAGGTTCTAGCTCAAACTAAGGGGTTCGCTTAACAGCTGTTGCATTGGAGATAAAGGCATTTGGATTGTGTGATTCAGTCATTGTACTTTATCAGCAAAAAAGAAGTTCTCTAATTTTTTAGTAAGACGGTTGCTGCCACAGAAAAATAGTTTATGTGGCCTGGTTGTATTGTTTACTACTTAAATACAATGTGTGAGATAGTGATGGAAGGACTAATTACATAGTTAGTGCATGCATTGATGTTCACATCTTGCTCGCAGTTTTTTCGAAGATTTTGGATACCGTGACCCAAGATGTGAGCAGGACGGCTACCGTGTCGATCGTCTTCATTCTGGTTGGTGCCGTGGTGTTGGTGGCGCGACGCAGAAGCTGCAGTCCCATACTTTACATTGTTATTACAACTCTCCTCCTCATTTGCGCCTTCTTCGTTTTCATTGTGCTACACGTGCCTACCTACACGCCATTCGGTATGTCTACCTTGTGACTGCTGTTGCTATGCTCTCTTTGAGCCTAGTAGTTTGACTGTTTCAAAATTTTTTGAATACGATGAATAGGTGCATGAAATTAGATTCTCGAAGGCTAAGGGTGGTTTGTGATGATGAGGTGGCAATCGCACAACTACAAGCATGTTAAGCCAGCGCTAAACAAGACAGGGCAAAGGGAATTCATTCAGGTACAAAAAGCAAAAATATAACGCTTTGTCATTGTAAACTGGTACAAATCTTGGAAAAATGGTGCGCTTAAAATACTGCAGCTTTGTATGTTCAGAGGAAAGCAGGGATGGTCAAGGCGTACAAATATGAATAACTATAATAGGTGAGTTCTGATAACAAGGATTCCACTGACATAAGACTAGCAAAGTTCAGTTATGCCATTTTCTAAGCAAAAGCGGTGGCATATTGCTTCATCAGCACGCGTCGTTAAGCGGCTAGTTCACATATTTTGGTACCTTTTTAGTTGACACTCACAACATCAACGACCATCCATGCATTGGACTTTTATTGAACAGGTTTGTAATTGCTTTCATGTAGGGACAAGCGGTTAATTTACATGGTTTTGGAAGGAAAACATGGTAAACGCAATGCACATAATGTTTGAAGATAAATTTACGACTGTATTATGAAATGGACTGCAAATTTCTGGGGACAGTTGTGCATTTTGAATAAAAATAATAATTACCTTTCACCTTACAACGTTATGGAATCATAATGAAAATATGCTACCCGACTCAACATTGCTGCAAAAAGAGGATCACTAGTGACTGAGTTTTGATTCCTGCCAGCAATCTTAAGCTTTATTTAGGTAGCGTGGACAGCCTCTACAAGCTACTGATGTGCTACAACAAGTCAAATTATGAAATCGAGAACTCCTTGAATATTGGATCCAATAGTGATTCACTCAGCAGTAGTCTAATCAGCTTAATTCGTAAGTTCGTAATCTGTACTATAAGTTGGTCTTTTTTTCCTCAGATGTAGCTTTTACCACTCATCTAGGAGTGGGTTATGAATATAACTGGCTTTCATGCTCTCCACAAGGTCACGTGGTGCTAGTGGTGCTTGACCAGGCACTATGGGAGACTTCGATCAGTTAACCGCCAAATCATGGAGCACTTGGTCTTCTTTTGGCCATCATCATGGCATTTTGCATTCCCTTCGCATTTGACGTTGTCTGTGGTTTGGGGTTCCGAGCATTGGAATCAGCCTTTTCCAATACAGCACTCCTTAACGAGACGCAAAATGCATCCGGTAGGAATGCAGCTCCTATGGCTTAAAAATGAGATTTTCGTGTTTAAAACAACCTGCAGATTAGTTCGCCATCGCTCTTAATAGTTAGACGTGGTAGTGATTATGTGGTACGTTTGCTACAGAATTCGGTTTAAATCGATAAATGCTACACTTCAGCACTTGAAATTATCATATTTATGGGATCAACATTTTATATGTGAAAGTTAAATTGCCGTTTATCAATACAATTTTGTGTTATTTCAAATTGTTTAAATATTCTTGCTTTGCTTGGTTATTGAGCTATATTCATTGACTTAATTGCTAAACGAGTTAGCTTCATTTGTGACCACTAATGAACTCAAATTGGAGTCTTCATGTCTGGGAGGTCATAGGACTGTCCAAGGAATGTAATTGTCAGGTGGCTGAATGACGTTTCGTCAGTAAATGGGTCTAGCCATTTGTGCAACCACTTATCCTGTCTCAGCTTGATACTCCTCATTGTCAATATGCATTCTGCAGGATTTAGACTGGCTGCTCCAGTGTATGCGTGGTTGGTTAATTCGGCATTCGCATGTCGCATATTTGATCTCATAGAACACTTTAGCTCCGAATTAATCATCAAACCCACGTTGTGCTTAAACCTTAAAATTAGTAGCAAATCGAATTTTGAAGTTGTAAGTAGTAGACGACAAACCTCAGTGTGATGTGGCAATACTTATCTGTCAAAAAGCAATCACTTAGGCTCTTGTTTCACTGTACCACCTCCAAAGTGAATCACATCGCAGCCTTCTCGACATTATGTTCTTTTAGGTCTCGTATTATTTGTAACTCCGATACATCTTCTGGGCAAGGGCGGTGTCTGGATCATGTTCACTGTGATTCTCTTGCTCCTTATAACCTCTTGCATGTTCAGCATCGTTGGCGCCTCATCAATCCTGTACCACGATGTCCTCACCACGTACATCAGAGTGAGTTGGTCTAAACGATGTTTTTGACACATTCATGCACTTTTATGCTTTTGATCACTGAGAATAATGGGTGCTGTCCGACAGAGCAGCCAAGACGTTTTTTTCAGTTCCTTTAGAGCAGGTCCACTCGCATACACGGTTCATGTGAGCCCACTTTAACTCTATGCACGAATTAGGCAAAATTGAATATCAAGTACAAAGAAATGTTGTGAGCATTTTATTGAATGTAATGATGATAGCTTAGCAAAGGAGATAGAATGCAATACAATTTCGGATGGTAACATTGGTAAGCAATGCTATTGACTCTGTCCCAAAATGTAGATTATATCAGCACAGATCGCTTCAACATCCAATTCTTATGCTGATCACTAATCAGTGAAATGAGGCAAAATTTGTAGTGCATACTTTTAGAGCAGGCATAGGCTAATTAGCGTACCTCCATTTTTTAAAACCGACACTACTTCCAGATTTCACTCGAATTAGAATTCACACCGGTAATTTTGCTTGAACATCAGTTTCGATGCAGATGTCCTCGCGTTCCGTTGCAACACTTTGCGACGGATCAGAGTAAGTGGGCAATTTTTGACAGGATCATGAGAACTTACCTTCTCTACTTAGCAACCTGCAGCTTAAGTTAAAGGTTGAAGTTCGTAATGGAGTGTGATAGTGATTTATCAGTGACTGCAGTGATGCTGTTCTCCCTTTAGCCCTTCAAGAAGCAGGCGGATGGAGCAACGTGTCTCCTCTGTGGAAAGCGCCGTGGTCATCTCGCAAGTCGACGCAACATCTGCCGCTGTCGCAGCATGCTCGAATGTGCTGCATGTCACACTGACACCTGGTACGTCAATGTCATAGGCTCAATATGCTGACCCATGGCTCTGTTGATCTGCATTGGGTGAGCCGAAAAACACCGCAATCAACTATTTTGCTGCATGCGTGTACATACCCCTTGAATAATCACGAATCCCACGTTTGGAAGACAGAAGGCGAGCCCTGTTGGTTTATAAGCAATATAGCCAGAAGGACAAATATGAATTGGAGAGCAAAACTAAAACAGATCACCAAGTCATTTATTGTGTCAAACAATTGCTTTTAATATCAAGCTAAGTACGAAGTCGTTTGTCTTTATTGCAGTATTCCTTTCTGCAAGGCAACAAAAATTCCGCCTATGAACTAAAAAAAACAACTTTTCTTGTAACTTTAAGTAGGCAGGCCTGCGTGATGCCTTTTTTCGCTTTGAATTATAAGTTCTAACTGACAATCAATTAGGTTAATGACCTACACAAAGAAAACAGTCTAAAGGCTTGCAGCGAATGTAGTGCTGTTCCATTCGTGATGTGCTCGCTTTGTACAAGGTTTGCACATACGAAATTAGTATTTCTTGTGTACTTTCCATACCAATAAACTTCACCTCAAAACACAGACCCAATCCATTCAACAAGCGGTTTTTGCATGACTGGAGATCATCTCTTTTCTCATTCCATTGTTTTGGCAGGATCAAAGAGGAATATAGGAAAAGACCAGCCGCAACGCTAGTATACAGCTGCCAGACACACGGTGCATTTCGCGCCTACACCGACAAGATGGGAAAAAGCGTGCTGCACATCGCCTTTACCGTGATGGTGGGAATGATACCAGTCTTCATTGTCGTTCCTGATATAGTGGTATGCTTTCGTCTCTATTTGTCTAAGACATTGTGTCTATGACACGGGACCACTGCTACACAACTAATGCGGCGCAACATGACTTGACCGTAACGAAAGATTAAATTTGCAAATATTTACTGCCTACTCTCTGCCCTAAACAATGATATATAAAATCAAAGTGGAGCAAATGGTTTCATGGAATGAAAATGAGGTCTGCAATGTAGTGCCTGAAATTAGCAGCATAGAATGGGCAGGCGGACAGATATGGCAAAATGGAATCTTTCAAATGTCCATAGAGGGACACTTTGAGAGCACATTTAAGGAACAGCATTTGGAGCCATACCTGAGTTGGCAATAGCTCAAACTAGGTCACCGCTAAAGCACCGCAAATTCTCCACGCCAACATGGCACACCTTCTCCAATGAAACCGCACACCACTTGAGACTTGGAGAACTGATACATTTATTTCAATTTGTGATGCAAGCAAATATACTCGCTTGAACTAAAATAAGACCACTACCTGTTTCAAAATTAGCTTGTTGTGAACAAGACTGATTGCACTTAACTGATGCGCCATGTCTTCAAATAGCACTGCCCGCCTTCCTCTTTCAATAAAACACATAATTCTTGAAACGCTACAAACTGATATTAAGCCATACTAGGTAGAGATTGGCATCCTAAGAACAGCCCAAAATTATGTTCCTTTTGACTGTTTTTACTAAAAAAAAATAAAAATAACACATGATAGTATAAAATGCTGACAAAATGCTTCCAATTCTCTTAATTTTTGTACAACAAACGCCAAAAGCTTTGAAATGATTGCTAATTGGATGACTGGCTCACTATCCAAGCAAATGTCAAACTGATTTATGATGTGACATGTGTTTCGTTTAAAGAAGATGCCTAAATCCGGCCGCCTTAATTTTACACAGTTGAGGCTGGTAAATCCACTGCACAACGATCCAATCCCTAATAGTTTAGAGCAGCGCAGCATATCACTTAGTACAAAGCTGCGTCTGGAATTTGAGACTAGACACAATTTTTGCCACCAGAGAAATAAACTTTCGCTAAAATGGAGGACGTTTCAGGTTCTGAAAATTTCAGTAAAGAAACTTCGCGATGTTACCCGCATTTTGGGGCAGCAAGGCAACTTGGCACTTATATTTGCGTTTTAGGTGACGGATATCCTATGCTTCGGTCTATGTACACCCTTTGTGGGTTGCCTTTGTCTCAGTATTCTCTGGACGCGTCTCTCCAAAGCCGCACTTCTGATCGGCTACTTTGTTAGTGCAGCGAGCTCACTCACCATCTGGCTTGTGCTTAAATACGCCTCGTCTTTAGGTGCGTTGCTGGCACTTTGCGCTTTATATATAAACTCAGATGAAGGGAATTTTTTCTGCACAATTGATTTAATACACTTTAGTTAACTGACGACTTGGAAGGGAAGCAGAATTAATTGCGCACATGATATATTGCCGAATTGGCTCTATGCAAGCAAATGCTTATGGTCTAGGTAATTGGAAGGCGCTTTTAATGCCTCTATTTTGAGCACACCGACTAAATGTCCCACTACCCCAGTAATTAGGGAATAGGGAGTTGAATAGCAGCTTATATGGGCTTCACTATCTAGGTGGAAATTCTTGTTCCTAACTCCTTCCATTTTCGTTTTAACCCCAACCAGATGCTAAGCAGACTAAGCTGATAGGATTGGGAGTAGCATTTTTGGGTGGCTTTCTGCTGCCTGCATTAATCACTCTCCTCCACACCAAAACCATTGCACCTGAGGTAGCGCCTGGCGTGTGGAGCTGTGTGCAGGAAATCGACAATCCCCTCGTTCCTTGGCCTGAGGTCTTTACTCGGTAGGTTGACGAAGCCACCGCTTTTGCAGTTGCGCCTTTCAACGTTTAGTGACGCCTGCAGGAGCGAAAATTTACAACCATATTTTTAAGCATTTCTATAATGATACACCTTCTATCGGATTGTTTTTGCCTACATCGAAACGTCAACATTAACTGATGGGTAGACAAACAGATCTGCGTTTTTCTACGTGTCTAAGTGAGAAGAAGCCCGCCCTGTCGGAGGTACACAGAGCTCTGGCACCACTGCGCAATTTAATCTGGGGCATCGCCATTTTCAATTTTGTCGTATTTCTCGGTTTCTGGCAGATACTTGGGCATGCCATGCAAACACTCGACTTCGACTGCTTCTGCTTCTTCGTGCGTACCGCTTTGTAATTTAAGAAGTTCTTTTTAAATAATGAATGGTTATTAATCCATTGTCCAAGGATTTTATCATGCCAATGAATTCAGGCCTGCAAGTGCTGTAGAGGTGCATTATTATTCAGTCCGCTTACACTCAAGTGAAAGCATGATATTAGTGGAGGTATGTGCTCTCTACACTTCACACGATTTCATCCATAACGTATGTAACGGACGTGATGAGAATGACGCAGCTATTTCAATTTGAAAATCCCAGTTGCGTTTAACTGTGGTGATCGCCTTTATGCTAAATGCATGGCCTATTTTAAAAGGTGGGATCTATTGAGGTCTGGACATACCTATCCACTGCCTTCTGCCTCATCTTTCCTCTGATGCCTCTGGTCTCTCATCAAGGAGCATATTTGAGGTGCCAACTGCGCAAGTTCCGGATGGTGATGAGGTAGTACCATGCTGTAGCTGCATAACGGCTTCGTTTAGATTAGCTTGCATTGACAAATAAGCCGCAGTATATAGCACTCCTCAGGCATCGTTTTGTGCATGCGATTGTCAATATTGACTTACTTGCACCCCGCTTTCTTTGAATTTATTTCGCACGATTCTCCTTAATACCAAGCTTCCGATTTCACTACTATTGTAAGAAAATTGCACCTTTGATCTGAAATCTACTAATTGTGCTGCAGATGAGAGTAATGCGTGGTTCGCTCTTTTCCAGGCATTGGATTTCTGACCTTCGCCTTGAAAGGACGCATAAATCGCAGACGTTGCTCCATTAGAGGTAATAAACTTGTCACTGCTTCCAGAATGTCAGAACAATTAATTAAAGCAGCACCAGCAACTTTGCGCACCAGCAATCACAACTCACTATACCCGAAGTATTCTTTAATGTGGCAAGCAAGCGATAAACCAATGAATTCACGCTGAATATTCTTGGTACCCGCAGCTCCTCCTGTTGATCTTTGCATTTGTCCCATAAAAGACTTAAATTTGCAGCTGGCTTCTATGCATGACCTTTTCAAGCAATACAGGCCTGGATGTAATGGAGAGATAGACTCGAAAGCATGTCAAGCATGTCGGGAAAAGGGCTCATTCAAATGCATCCACGAGGGCTTATCTCGTGACAGACAGTATCCACCTTAGAATATGATAAGCTAAGAAATGAGCGAGTTAAAGCGGGTCAAGATTTTTTAATGGGTCGCTAACAAACATATTACTTCTCAACATGTTATTCGCGCACAAATTTTACTAAGCAACTTAAAAAGGAACACACTAACTCCCATTGGGCTGAATTGGCAAGTATTCACGCGTTCTAGGATATGGCAGTACATCAAAATGCGTGACGATAGTACACATAACGTGTATAATGCTAAAATGTGCTATCAAAGTGCCAGTTTGCCATTCAAATCAATAGAGGACCTGTGCAGATCCCACAGAGTCAAGCGAATAGATGCGTTTTTGGCCAGACATGTAATCCATGCATGCTGTAGAATTTGACAAATGGAAATAAATGCTTGCTTCAAAAATGAAAGAGCATTCCTTCTAGCCCACAGGACGTGCGAAATAAGGTTGACTTTATGGTGTCTGATGCTGCAACGAACTGCCGAATGAATTTAAGTAACGGGAAGTAAAACCACCTTACCTGTCACAGCTATCGAGTCTTGAAATCTTGGCGATTTGAGGGACGTTAAACATGGATGAATTAGGCATGATACTATCAGATTGTACAAAACTGTGAATTTCGTTTTGCAAATGCCACTTTGGATTATGATAAATTGGAGCTATTTTGATTGTGCTTGCGGCAGCCGCGTAAACAATGTTCATAAAATATGGTAATGAGCCTCACAATAAAATAGAAGGCTAAGCGCAACCCTTGTGTTTTAATTACATGTATAGATTTGAAGGTTGTGGAGGACCGGAACACTCGAAGGCACAGTTTAAATGAGATCGGTGCCCACGCAACATTAAAGCTAGTTAATGGTCGCCTTACAATGAAGTAAACGACTCAACCAGATGAATGAGTCTGCGCATTTTGCAATAAAACTATCTATTCCTGTCACAAAGGATGGGTGGAACGACTTTTGCTTGAAGTTACTGATTAACAGTTATTTCTATTTTTACATTTTACTTATCAGAAAAATGCATTTGTGGGTGCAAAATAGCATTATGACGTGTTGGTTGTACTTTGATGGTCCTCATGCTGGTAGTACCTACAAGACAGGATGAACGAAGAAGTACAATTTACGTAGGGAACCACACACTAGAGCGACTAAGTGGATGGTTTTCTACTAAGTCCCAGATTTCGCACAATTTCACCACCATTAAAATAATTTTTACATAGCGACCTAGAATGGACACCCTTTTCTTGATTTCTCATTAAGTATTTTAATCTCCTGAAGGAATAATATCATAAACAGGCAGGCCGACACACAGGCTTGTAACGATTCAATGTTTGCTAAAGCTAATAGGGCCAAGATCATGCACAAAACCGAGACTAGATGTTTGAAGTGAGCAAAAATGAGGCGATGTCTTGTAGCCAGCTAAGAGCCGGCTACAAGATGCATTTTCACTCTAAGTGTCCTCTGCAAATCATTCGCACCTCCAATTAAATCATGCATTTAAAAGGCCTCATTAATTCTGCTTTTCAGCTATGTCTTTATTTGTTTAACTGTGGTTGATTTTTATACATTTATAAAACTTACTCGAAAAATTGGCAGCATTCGTGCCTAAGTATATGCATAATAAGCCAGAGAAATCGTGACTGTTATGCATTGTTTTAGTGTGGATAATAGCGTGTCGTCTGCATTGAACCTCTATTTACCCAAATTGTTTATTACAAACTCTGGAATGTATCTATGCTCCCTATCCTCTGCCATGCCACTCGGTTGGCTTTATATTTATGCCCAACAGCAAGGCACTGTATGGCTCATATAATGCTTGGCTAATGGACGGAAGATTTCAGATGTCATCAAATCATTCGATCCACTAGTCCTTCTCTGACTGAGTACTATCCAAACAAATATTTGTTTTGCATTCTTTCGTTTCATTTATCTGTCTTCACCAGCATTCAAGTTCTTTAACCACTCAGCTACCATAGAAAATCTTTTGATGAGGCCCATTTTGCTCAAAAATAATCGTTTTACGTTTTTAGACATCTCAACTGTCACTTCACTCACCTAAATGCTGTTAGACAACTTTCAGATGTACTGTCTGCCAGGATGACATGGCTTTACATTTCAAATACAATGTTTTATCTCCAAAATCCAACGATCCCTTTCGTGTAGTTCCAAGTCTTTAATCGATGCCAGTATGCAAAGTTCCCTTGCTGGCATTGGAGCATTCATAGCTGATTGTAATAAACCAGTGCAAAACTTCATTCGCAAAGTATGACTTAGGAGTTTTAGTGTAGAATAGTTTTTAGAGTTTACAAATTATAAAATCACTAGCATTTATGTAATCTACCTTCTCCCAATGGGAGTGATAATTATTTCACCTTAAATTGGTCTCGATAGCAGTGGTCGTCGTTTAAGTGAATGATATAACTAGGGGCAAAATCAGGATTCTTCCACCCAATTTCCAATGAAAGACTATAAGCCTGCTTAAGATTATTTGGACCTGACAATGCTCGTATGCCTCTTGGATGCTCTACTCACTGTATTGCCTTCTACTGTTTTTACAGCGTCTCTTTAATCTGACGTTCTCCACTTCTATTGCGTCGTGAACTAGGGTGTTTTAAGGCTGCGTGTACTAGCACTAGACCTTTTTCCTACCATGTTGTGCATTGCCGGCGAAATTCCGGCAACGAACGTGTGATAATGGCAGCATTTTGTGTTTAGGAGCCTACCGTACAGCATTATATTTCACTCTATTCTACTCCTGCAGATATTGCTATCAAAAATTGGGTGGCTAGAAATGCTGTAAGCGCGCTGATTTGGTGGTTGTGCCCCCACAGATGATAACTATATGATGCTGACCAGACGCTTTTTGTGCTGCTGGCACCCATACAGTTTCCTTGCTGAAATACCACCAAAAACTACGTTGTATGCAGTAGGGATGCATAACTGATAGCATCGTTGGTACTTTCTTTTCAGAAAAGAAGATAGGAACAATGACAAAAGATGTCAAATTTTGTTCTGCAATCCTAAGTGGCAAAAACACTCCATGGAGTGTGCCTCTGTTCACAACGGATCAATAATACATCTTAAATAAGGCTGTTCTTGAAATCATTCAAGACAGCAAACGTTGTGGACTATTGTGCCAATTTTAGCTATTAGAAGTCATGTATTTAGTGCCGATTCAAAAAAAATCAATTTCCTGATGTTGTACATCTCCACATGAAACAACCCGCACAGAGGCAGTCAAGCATACCCACGTAGGCGGTCAGCTCATAGATCACATGTATTGTGTGCGTATGCCAACGGGTCATCCAGCGGCATACGAGTCCACGTTGGCTCAGTCTCATCACCCGTCTGATGACCTCTACGCTCTCGAATTAACATGTACTATCTACCGTATTCTTCCATCCTCTTCGTGGCGCCTTTGCCTTAGGCTGGATATAGGGTTAGCTGCCGGCTTGAGTTATGCATTCATTGCCGAATCGTATAAGTTAGAATTGTCATCCAAACCTATCGGTGGCGTGCACGAGATTATTTAGTTTTGGTTATCTACAAACCCGCCGAAACTTAGAAAATTGAACGGGTTTCCAAATGGCCTTACAAATACAGTGACATGGGTCTTCGGTGATGGCACAGTAAGCTCCATGTATATAGAAGAACAGACTACTTTCTTTAGTGCAGAAGGCCTTTGAAGCCATTAGCACAGGCTAAAATTTATGCTTCACTACAAGAGTGCAAACCCCAAAGACTAAATTTGTTCGTAAAACTAGATAGATAGTCGAGGTGTGAGCCAGTCTACTACGCAGTTTCCTTCGTTGCATTAAGGTGTGGTGTTTTGACAATGAACCATCAGCGCGTAAGGTTTTCAAACCACCAAGATGATTTTGTAGGTGTTAAATTTCACTCAGATTAGAACATGGTGCCCCACAGCGTAGTAACGACAAGACGATGGTTTGTAGCCAAATGGCTATGTACCTTCATCGGACTACGGCAATCGACGATTCATTTCACCATTCGTTGATGAATGCACCTGCAGTTGCAACGCACCGTCGAACAGAATCCCTATAAATTGTGGCAAATAGTAGTCGGATTAATGATATAAGGACAGTAGGGTTTTATCTGTGGCCAATGGGCACTAGTCTGAACTTAATTGTAAGTCATGTCTAATGGACTAGTCTGCACCTCATACAATGCAGTAACTGCTTGGACTTTGCTGTGGTGACAGGCGGAGCAAAACATTTTATCAAGGTTTCAGGTAATCGTGCACATCAGCGATGGTATAGATTTGACTTAAAAAGGGGGATTACTGTTTACCCCTAGTTATAGAGACGCGTGTACCATATACTGTTAGGAGTTTTGCTTTTTGATGTGTAGGTCATATTACATTATAATTGCATATCCCGAGGCGAATGAAAGCGGAAGAAGTATATGCTGAGTGGATCTAGCACCAATCCTGCAACGCTCACCCCGAAGGTTTGGCGTTCATTCCCACAATCACTGCAATCGACAGATCTACATCAAGTGGTTTCTTCACTACTAACCACTTTGATTTTATGGTTACAGCACTCGTGTTATTTTTCCTGTAATTGCATTCGAATTGCCCACTCGCAACATCGTTGAGGGTGAACGCTATGCTGATAGGGCGGGCATCCTCACCAGATTAACCAGCATATTGGCTCAAACGATTTAATTACCAATGGTTTCACGTGTGCGCGGAAATGCACAAATTGCTTTATGGGACAGAAGAGGGCCATTCTATTGGTTTACAACACACTTTTAAGCACACATGTCAACATGACAAAGAAGAGTCCCAGACATCAGCTAAAAACTCTTAACAGTTTGATAAGAGTGGGATTGATTACAGCGATCGACGTGCGTACATCGGCCTCTTCTTTGCATCAAGGTCAGGTCCACATAAGCAGGGACTGCTAAGGTGATTAAGATCCAAACAAACGCAACGTTGCTCACCTAAAGAGGCATCCACTAGAAAATAAACTTACTTGCTACGAAACCCTCCCCGTGTTTGAGTGTAACACACGCCTCCTTTCCGAAGATCTGTACACTAAATGCTAAAACCTTTGACCTTCTCCGACAAGCGGATATTTAGTGATTTACACTTAAAAAGGGAAATCATTTTTGTCGCGTAGCACCCAGCCTCCCCTTAAATCGCGTACAACTCTTAGACTCTGCTTTGACACATGCCGCAGTGACCATGAAATCAAAAAGAGAAATGCCGTACTCAACGACAAGTACCGTCACCATTTATTTTAGGTTTGACTTAAATAAGTACAATGAATTTTGGGTCATCCTCAAGCATCCATTTCTGTACCCGAAATGGTGTCGTCTCCAACAAGATTATTAAAACCAAAAACTACTGGAACGAATGCTTCGTCACTTATAAAAAATAGTAACCAACTTTATCCTTATAAGCTTTAGAGGCAGCAAAATTTTTAACACCAAGAATCCTTTCCTAAAGTAACGAGAGCCGAGAATTTGTCGTTCGAACATCGATTTTTACCATGAGATTGCAGTTGAAGTAATGAGAGCCAAGCATTTGTCGTTGGAACATCGATTCTTACCATGTGACTGCAGTTGAACTAGCGAAAGCCGATAATTTGTCGTTGGATCGTCGATTATTACCATGCGACTGCAAATGATGTACGAGAACTGAGAATTTACCGTTGGAATAAAGTGTGCCAGCAACCGCGCGTCCTCGGGCCTTCCACTATGCTGCAACACGCATGTACTAACCCGCACCGACGTAGCATTACCCCAATGGCTGGACGGACACCAGAGGTCTCTACGCCGTATCATCGCTGCCTACGCTCACACCGGCGACTGCGAGCTTTCCACTAGCGTAGGGTTGCAACCAATAATATTCTTCATGCCTATTACTTTTTGCTCTTCTCTTCTCTCCTTTATAATACTAAAAAAATTGCATGTTTTCTAGGTCCATAGTCTCGAATGATCAAAGAGGCGGTGGACTCACTGTTTATGACTTGTTTCGGATTAAAATATGCTGACTATAATGAAGAGAACTTCTTACTATCTATTTGTGGTTTAAGAATTTCATCAGATGATGCCTACTGTGGAATCGAATACGACCAGCATCTTTTGATAAGTCTTACTAGCGAGATGCAAGATGTGCTCTCTGCAATAAGAACGTTGACTTGCAAAGTGTGACTTTACTTGAGGCAAACGAGACGCCTTCCACGCAACAATACCAAATATACCCTAGCTAGAATTTGCCGATTCGCATGATAGAAGTTTGCCACAAAGATTTCACAGTAATAATTAATTTTAGTTTTTATTTAAATGCAACAAAAGAGCGGGCATATCTACAGCTGTTAAATGAATGCAGCTGCTGACTTCCTCTCAGCAACTACTGATTGTTGTTAAAGAAATTGACCTTTTAAGACTAAAGTACCTGAGCTTGGTCACACTTATGCAGCAGACGCAAAAAGCTAGCTTATTAAGACGGAATCGCACTAGGCTCTGGTGTTTGGCAACAGTCGATTCAAAACCACTAGTAATCTCGAAGACCATGAGAAATGGTATTCTTATTGTGGTACGCTGACAAGCCTGGCGGCATGGCAGCTAATCCATGAGGCCTCTCACTTTTGAGTATCCATGCAAGGACTTCTGCATGGTCAGATGCTTATTTGTGGAGCAGTGAGCACAGTATGGCAGTGTGAGTATTTTGAAAAAGCCCATCTCAAACGGGTAGGCTAATTTGCACGAACCGGATCGTCGATAAAAAGTAGATTCACTGGATTATAACTCACCCATAATATTGTGTTGAGAAGGTTAAACAGACAAGCACCGTAGTCAAAACAGAACCACATAGATTAGCAAGCAATGTATAACGTTTTCTCTTTGCTGAGCGTATTTAATGACTCATTTAATTGACCTTAGCGTCTTACATTCACTAAGACTCGGTTGACCAAATCTACGCTTTTTACACTTGATGCATAACACTTTAGATATAGAAGTAGTCTGAGTCCACAGATATCATGAAATACGCTATTCCTTTGCTTTGGATACACGTTGTGGCATTAGGGAAATGAGGAAATAGGGCCTTAATAAATAAGATCAGGTACAGTTTGGCTTAAAACAGGCTATCTTTGAAGATCCAAGGTATACTGACAATAATGACCGCTTATACAATCGTGGAAACCTTTTAATCAATCGCAGGCAAACAATAAGAGCTATTTTGCGGTGTCCAATTAATATTGTATTAGCATTACGGTTCAAACAAGAGCTTATCTATTTGCAACCTGACTCAAAATGCATCTAAATAAACACATGTGCCTACACACAAAAAGATATTTACGTATATATGCGTATATGCAAAATGATTTGCATGCGCAAATAGAAGGGTACCTTAAGCAATGCCTACAGTTATAATCCAAAAGCATTTGTACGAGCTATTAGGCAGCTCTTTTGAACGGCGCGTTGTGTAAGATGCTTAAAGAGAGCTCATGGTGAATCTAGAAGACAATAAGGGACCTCTTGAATCCGTTCTCAAGCTTTCATATGATTGGAACGCAGAGAAACATTAGTAGCGTGTTTGGCCAAAACTGTGAGCTATGCAGGCACATAGCTGAAGCTTGCCGAAATTCTCTTACTTATTTAGTATGTCCCCTAAATGATGAGATATTATTTAAGTTTAGATTTCCTTGCAAACGACTGAAAATTATTTTTCAAAGCACTTTTAATTAACTATGTCATGAAGACTGTATTTTGCAGGCTTAAACCAATATCCTATCACTATTGCCAGCGAAAAGAAATGTTTTGCTAATTTGCGAAGCATGAGCAATAGAAGAAGAGCAGTGAGCCGCGGTTTCAAGTAATCCGAAATTAGTGTTTATAGAGGAGGACATTAATCATCCTGATTGCTCCATACTCGTTATTTTGTCCTGGCATTGTATTGTGTCAAGAGCAATCACAACAAATTGCACGCGGACTTCGAATCCTTTACTGATTATGGCCATTAATCCCCAATACCAATTGAACAGGTATGATTCGATGTTAGGGTGAAAATTGTATTGACTCAGAAAAACGCCTTCTCCTTTGTACCCTTCCATGCTCCAGTTGCTTGAGATGAGAATCGTCAGGCAGAACTTGCCTGCTGGTGGCCAGATACGAATCCACATCATGGATTATAAATGTGGAATTAGATACTTAGCTTCACCGCTCGTGATGCATCCTAAGTTTATAGACCGCTTCTGAGTTAATAACATGCTTTCGAGGGGAATGAGGCTTGTTTGCGTAGAGGTGAGGTTTGCCTCAAGGCATATGGTAGTGCCCGACTGATCCATTCAGTTGACGAAGCCTTGAAGATGTGAGCCTTTAAAATGACTCCTAATATTGTAGCCCATGGCAAAATGTTGGACATGTGATGTCTAGAACGACAACCAAAAAGAGGTACATCGATGAGATAATCACCAATTTGATGACTAGTAGATCCTTATCCTTATTCCTATTTCATATTCTTACCTTCCGGTGCTTGGCACGAATTGCACAACAGGGAAAAATGAGTCCAAAAGTCATACGAGTTTAGCTTAGTCGTTAAAAGTAGAAGCCACTAGTTTTAGGCGTGCTCTATATTTCCTTCTAAAGTAGCAATTTTGACATTTGAAAGAATGTGTAATGTCTACGGTGGCCTTTAAAATGCATCTCATTTAATTCCGGTTCATAAGCTGCACGAAAATTGGTTCTGGTCATGATCATGATGTGCGGACGAGCAAGATCTATTGTCATGCTGCTAGATGCTGCTGGACCCTAAACCTTCCATTCCCAGTCATTTTTTTTTCACAAACCAACCAAATGATTACTTTTGATCATCCTCTATGATGGCCGCTTCATTGATCATATTCGCATAACATTACACGGTCCAGTTTCTCGAAAGGTTAATGCGCTACTTTTTAACATATTTTGGTTATTTGATGCACCTATTGTTTGGCAATTCGCAATCTTACCAGCTGTGGACGCGTCGACTTTCTAAAAAGCTGAATTGGCCTCAGCAGCAGAGATGCGTTCACTGATCATTAGGTTGTGCGATAAATTCCGCATGAATTTCCTTAAAACTGGGCAGACTTCTTGACCAAAATGAACTTTTTGAGCGGCGTTTCGAAAAAGTTTACGACAAAAGGGGTGATAGGCAAAATCACTGAATGCTAGATCTACATTTCTGATGCATTGTCTGCAGTACACTTAACAACCAGATACGAAGAGTTTGGACATTGAGGTTACTTGTTTGCAAATGCATGGGCATGGCTTTTGATGCCAGCACCGCTTTTTGCTAACTTTAACACAAAACCTTAAAATGAAAGGTCTACATGTAGTAAAAAAATGATTCGCAAAATAATTGGCCAAATGTAAAAGAGACGTAATATGCTCCTCCATAAGAAAAAAAACAGTGAGTCCAACGCCTCTTTGATCATTCGAGACTATGGACCTAGAAAACATGCAATTTTTTTAGTATTATATAGGAGAGAAGAGAAGAGCAAAAAGTAATAGGCATGAAGAATATTATTGGTTGCAATCCCACGCTAATGGAAAACTCGCAGTCGCTGGTGTGAGCGTAGGCAGCGATGATACGGCGTAGAGACCTCTGGTGTCCGTCCAGCCATTGGGGTAATGCTACGTCGGTGCGGGTTAGTACATGCGTGTTGTAGCATAGTGGAAAGCCCGATGGCTTGCTTTATTCCTCCCCTCTTATTTACTTCCTTTACAGCCATGCCACTTCTCATCACGCATCGCCTTTACAACCAATCACGCCATCGCCATAGCCTTGATCTCATCCAAACAAGCGAGCCACCAATGTGAAAGGCTTTCATGCTTTAGTCTTTTAGTGATCCCACGAACTGCACTGCAAATCATGAATTCTTGTCCATGGCTTACTTTTTATAATCAATATAATCTTGGGATAAGTTCTTGCATTTTTCTTGGCATTGTGGACTAGGATGCTGATTGACCTTCGTGAATATGAATTAATCTTTAAAATTTGGGCGACCATGAAGCAAATACAGGACCTCTAGTGCCGCCAATAATAAGGGATTTTGCTCGTTTACTTTTACCTCTCTACTGTTTGAATTCGTCGAAATAATGGTTGTTTTGCTAATTACGTGCCTATTCATGTTTTTTTTGTCACTGACATCCGCTCTGTGATGGGATATCATTTAATTGCCTAAGTAGCTTTGATGAGCAGACTTGTGCTTTCTTACTTAATCTGATAATTTTACACTACTTGATTCTACTAGTGCTATTCAGGGCTAGGAATATAAAACCAGAGGCAAGGTGAATTTTCAAGTTTTCCTTTAAGCGTATGCTATACGAATACCTCGACTCTGCTGCCATAACACTTATTTGCGCGGCAGTTCTAAAGTAGGAATCGGTCCTCTTTTCAAAAATGCAAGTAGAAATGAATTAATAAATGTATCAGCGCAACTTTGCCGCTACACTTACAGTCGCTTACGCCTTTAAGGACTAACTAAAGCATCGAACAACATTTTTAAGCGATGGGGTTTGACTTTCGATTTTTATCGATTCTATTCTCGTGGATGCCTTCAAATGAGTAAGCTCTTTTAATAGACTTCAAATTGAACGCAAAATAGCTGGCCTTTTGTAATTTTCTGTTTATGAGATTATTTATGAAATCAGTAATTTCCACTCTCACTACTGCGCTAGCTGTTAGTAGATGGCGCCCCACATGGCCTGACTTTATGTCACAAGGAAGCAACGAAGTACTTTGTGCTTATTTTACAGCAACAAATATACAAGGCTTTAGAGAAAAGAAAAAAGGCAACCTAGCTGATTATGGCTGCTTCCTCTATATCATTGAGCTTTCATTGTTCCTGCGGCACCTTCTGATTGTTATGACTGAATTACGCGACACAATAGCAAACTTGCCCTCCGACCAGGCTTTTGGAAATATCATAATTGGAAACTCAGAATGTAAGGAAAAAAGAGGGATGATAAACTGGGATTCATGACTGACTCAGCTCTGATGACTGCACCAACGATTTGGCAAATTTGGTGCGTTCAAAGGAACGTTACACGAATCGCTAAACGCAGGGATATATTCAAATAGGCATGCCAAGATGTCATTTAAAGGCGCATGCAAACGCGTTTGTTTTGGTTGGCCATAATGCTGCGTGAAGTACTTGACTTCTATGACTGGTTCTCATAATTACTTTATACCTAAATTGAAACAATCGCAAGCGTGAGTTCCGCCCTTTGTGCGACCTTTTCCATCCTCAAATTACAAATCAACCATGCTCAAACTTAAATAATTTTGCTAAAGGCATATAAGCAGTAAATAAGAATAATCGATTCGTTTAATTCGTTATGATGCTTTCGTCAGGCACGCCTTTATTACGAAGCCTTCGTTAGGGATACTTAAGACAATGCTAAATCCGAATCTGAGGTATTTACCCTAATTATTTTGAATGTGATTTAGACGCAGTGACTGCACTTCATCGCTGATAAGGCAGGACCTAATCAAGCATGGCAGAAACAGCAGCAATTTTGGGTGACTACTTACATGTTTAAAAGAACTATAATAATTGAGCGTGCGTTCATTGCTTCAGCAGTTTTGATTACCAAATATTCACATGTAAATAACCACATCTACCTGAATAATGATCCTCCAATGATAGTCAGGACTTAACCTGATTATTACTGTAGGGCATCTGCCGTATTTCACACTGGACTAGTAATAATATCCCCTTAATTAAACAGCAGTCAAGGGAAGCTAAATTTGTCACTGCACAGCATAATCAAAATGCGCATGAGATGTAGGAACATCAGCAAAAGCCGTTTTTGGCGACTAGAGAGTCGTCTTACGTATTCATCAATCGACTAATGATACCTGCATTCTCAAAACACATAAATCCTTTGGAAAATTAACCTTCGTTTAGACGTTCTTAGGCTAGTGCGAGAAAATTAGTCAAACGCGCTATTGCAATCAGCACTTAATGGCACTTCTGTCCGTCCCTTTATTTTGCTACTATGATCAGTGCATGAGTGTGGCAGAAGTGGAATCATACGGTAAGAAAAAGCCCTGAAAGGGATTTAGGTGTAATGTACGAGCTTATGACCTAACTGTTGGATTCGCCAGCCTCTCGCGCATATTCGCTATAAAGGCAAACGAAACGCATCTTCGAACGCTATCTGTGCACTCAAGAGATTTCGGAGCTAAGAAAACCTATCATTTTGCAACAGAACCTCACCAATTTTTCTGAAATGCTGAAATAATTGAGAATAACCTTGGGAGAATTAGCTTCTCAGAAACATTGGAAGAGGCAAAAGGGTTCTTTTTTCCTTAATTCCTCTAACACAGTGCTGATGTACAAACCACATAAGGCAAAACACTGCCAGTCCAGCCGGAAGAGTTAGGTACCTGCAAGCAAGGAGTTAAATGCCGACTCCTTTCTAAAGACAAAAGGGGCTAGACTTAATTATTAAGTGCGCGAAATTGACGGTGGTCGTTGCAGTGACTTTGGCAACATAAACTAACTTAAATGAGAAGGAATAGATGCTAAATAGATGCGACCTCGTAAATTAAGAAATTCATTGCTGTGGTCAGTTTGTCTGCTGCTCCACGAATTTCTCAGAGTTGCCTCTGGCATGTTACCCGGAGCCGAGCATGCACATCAGAGGCGCATGAAATAGGGTAGACGTATAGATCTATACGTCTCTTGAAGCAGCGAAAATTTTAAATTCTAGGCGTAGCCTCAAAATTATTTACGGTGTGCATATTTGTTCCGATGTATTAAGTGAGAGCAAAGTTCTCACGAAGTATTTAGTAAACAAGGTACAACCTACCGCAAAGCGAATTTAAACCCAAAAGTAACATAGGAAGACAAAATTAACACTTTCAGTAATGAGGCATGAGCATGCAACTAGTCCGTGTTCGGAAGATCACGCAGATATGCAGCGCTCCATACCCTATTTAATGCGTTCTTAGATATACCACAGCAGACCTTTGATGGGAGACATTTCTGTAGAACTAGTCTCAATCTGTCAAATCGGGTTATACGGGAATGTGACTCGTGCCGAAAATCCGATATGCGGAGTTCAAGGAAACGATGAGAATGAAGACACAACTTTCCTCATGCAGGGATTTTTTCGGAAATCAATGCAGCAGCATTTGCCTATAATTGGTACAACATCCTCGTAGAGCAGTACGGTGTAAGATAAAGCATTGGGAGACTTCTGAACCTCTGTGCTGTAAAATCCTTCCCCGCTAATCCAGTCGACACATTAAGAGCTCTGGTATCATCAAAACAAAAGCTTGGAAAGTCCTATCCAGGATTCGTCTACAAATATTAAGTTTGCGGTTTGACCTAGGCTTTATTAGGTTATCTAAGAACGGAGAAGGGAGGTTATAAGCAAACTGAACATAAAACTATTTTTTTCTTTCACAAAGCAAATTAATATTAGTCTAGAAAGAAGAACAACGCCTGACTCTCCATATCGCGAAATCACACGTTCTTTGTTGCTTTAGCTCTCGCAGTTGTCTGTGTCATAACCATCAGTACATTAAAGCGGTGCTTCCTTGAAGCACAAATAATAAACTTCCGCTTCAAATGTATCGCATCGATGCTACGCTGCAAGGACGCTTGACATGTAAAATGATTTTCGGTGCATTTTAAGCCAAGATACAACCTGTCGATAAAACGTAATACCACTGCACTTGTGAGGTCTTTGTAAATGGCTTTGTCGACCCAGACTTCAACTCACAATCCTTTTTGCATATTGGCAAGAAGACTGTGGATTCCTGTTGACATTTTATTTGATAATTGGTGGTAGGAATCACGAGTCTAGGCAAACAAACCCTGGAAACTCTTCTGCAAATTGCTAAAATGCTAGTGGTGGAGAGCATCTTAGGAGTCATGCACACATGGGTAGGCTTATAGAAGTACCGAAGTTGTGCTGTGCGAAGCACTTTTCTGTTCTGCTAGTGCAATGAGCAATCCCAAATGCACCACTTTATTTCATAAACCCTTCTGCTGAACATGCATTTTGGCTTGAGAGGAGTATGCAAATAAATGCATGTGGTTTTTCACTAAATCTTAAGCAGCTACAAAGGCCTGTCTAGAATAATTGGCTTGCAAAATAATCAATCGAATTAATTCGCAGCCTTTCCGACAAGTCAGAAGCTGGCATAAAATCCAAGCCGATAAAAGGGATTGTCTTTAAGTGCTACAATTTAACTCTATGCATGCGGACAGTCACACCTGTAGTAAAATAGGGAAGGGCAGAATTATTGCTAAAGAAATGAGGCAAGAGATATGAGATCCTTTAACATTTCATTTTGGTAACAGTTTATGATACAGAGCTCTGCGTGATCTTGGGGCTAAAATCAAATGACGGAAGATATATGTCATTGGCTGCGTCCATGCAACTTGGCGTTTGGACATGCATTAATTTTGTTACACGCCTTACTGATCCATTTTTTGATCACTCGTGGACATGAAGTCGGCTGCTTTAACCTCAAAAAAGTAAGCCCAATTTAAGAAATTAGTTTTAACCTGCATTAGCGGATGACTATATCCTCTTAGATGGCTAAATAATGGCTTTCGAATTCCCTTACTGATGTCGAATGGTCTCAATTTTCAGCTTCCCAAGCGGTTTGTTTATCCATCAGTTCAGATCCAAGGACTAGACTAGTCTGGTGCTCGCTTGCCTACGGCTAAACTCTAAGCACGACCGAGAGATGCACACTTGATTGAATAGAACTTCGTCATAATTTAAGGACGTGCCAGTGCAACAACTCGTCTGCGAAGGACGCGACTAATGAAAAAGGACAAAAGTTATTTTCGTTCCCGTCGCCTCAATATCGAATCGTGGAATCTATACTTGAAGGTAAGATTAGAGAAGCGGATACTTTGACACCTCACTCCTATTTTCCATGTTTCCTTAGCAACAGCTTTAAGCGCTGAAAGTGGCACACATTCCACTGTCCTTCTTTTCCACTCCTACCCGTTTAACCTCCTCTAGGTGAATCATGAATTTAAAAATGCAATCTATGGACTGTCAATTATTTGGTCTACTTATAAGTGCAATATCAACGAATGTTTGCGTGTGTCGCACTTGGCGCCAGTGTCTCTTCTGCGATTCCATTAATTATAACTTCAGGGACTTGTAATTTTAAATCTTAAATCCCACTATCTCTGCCTCGAAGTGCTTTTTTAACAAAGGAAATGCAAAATTCACTATCCTTTTTGAATTTTGCCTTGGATGTGTGGAATCAAACACCATTGAGTTCTTTTTCCTTGATTCATAATTTAGAACTTTAACCAGTGCTTATCAAAGTCAACTGAAGCTTTAGTCATGGATAATAGCAAGACAGTCGAATTGGTGTGTTGATACATTTGGATGAGAGTGTGGAATCAGCGTCAGAGGCAGAAGAGAATGGTTTGTCCAAAAAAAACTTTACTCACGGCGAGGAAGAAAATTTGTCTGAGGGAAGCGATCTTGCTCCAATAGTATTGGTAGAAGCTGTGTCAAACTTAACAATGCCTAATGTTACGGGAAGGTAGGAAGCTAGTGCTACTTTATCCAGTCCTAGTCAAAGCGGTTATCCTCACCAACCATTTAGCACTGGCTTGATCGAACCGACTTTCTGGCCAGCAAATCCTGAGCAAATCAATCCCCTTCATCAGCCATTCAGTCCTGAACAAGTCCTTTTGTCTCTCTACCTACCACCTCCTAATAAGGGCCAACCGTTCCGATAGCTATTTAGTAAATGCAATGCAAAATCAAGGGAATCCCTTTCTCCTTGACCACTTAGTGGTCACGACTCGACAGTTCCCGTCCACTAACGCAATGATTGATTTAGGAATACCAGTCAGTCCTAGGCTTGTTGCTCTTGCGACGAGTGCTCTGACTTTTGCATTGTGATAGCTATCAATTCTGGTCTAATATTATTTCATGCCTCACCAAATATTAGTGCAATACGGCTATTATGGGGAGTATGGGAGCTGAATCGAACATTTTCGATCACTAAAACTTAAATGCTTTACGGCCCATAGCTAGTCATTTAAACAAGGTGTACATAAGCCGGCCCAAAATTGAATTTAATTTTATAGCATAGCGGGACGCCAAGCATTGCTAAAAATTCACTGAATTCAGCATCCCTTGATTCATTAAAAATGGTTTTGATCGAATCCTTGTTTACTCATGAAATCTTTAACTGAATTTAGGGTACCCGATTTATTCAGCTTAGTCTCAGCATTTGGAAGATTCTTGGAGGCCTTTTTGTAGGCAACTTGCGAGAAGCTGCAAACAAGCGCCATGGTCTATCATTGATAGACATTTTACACTTCATTGCCCGTTCGAACTGTAAATTCTATAAGACAAGTATTTATGGTTTTTGATTTCACCCTGTAGGGTCTTTAAGATTTGGCAGCTTTGAAAATTCTTGGGCAGTCATTGAGCACGTGGTTGGTCGTGAAAAATGCAGTTGTAGAATGAGAGTTATGCGCACGCGAAAAGATATAAATTTTCCTCTTCCACAAGACAACAGTGCAAAAATTTGTGTTAACTTTACAAGTAAATCCGTTTATTATGCCTTCTAGGCTTAGACACCGCCTTTCCTGCAGAGTATAGCTCCATTTACCTAATTTTTACACGCCGGCTATCTGATCCCCTCTCTCCATCATTTGTAGGAACTTTACATTAACACCAGCTTCTGGATCAGCCTTCATACCACCTCCTATATTTTCCGAATCATCGATTGCAATTGTATTCCATTTTCACCGTGTCTTATGTTAAATATACCCTGCTGTCGTAAGAATCACAGGAACCTATTATTGCCGATAAGCGGAATCCTGCGCTGAAGCACTATTTATGTATGCGAATCTACATAGTGTGCAAAAATTTTGTCGATACCAGATGGACGCAAGCTCTCTCACTGTACAGTTGTTACAGTGACTTAATTACAGGCTCGGATCTCAAGTTGATAGATTCCATGCAATACGATTAGAATTGTTGTCAAGTAGATCTTAGCTGATGCCTCGCTATTAAACAGCAGTTAAGATTTCAATGTCACTGGCAAGAATGGAGGCAGCATAACTAGCTTAGCTACAGACTCGTTTACCATTAAAATAAGAAGGAATGATATACCGGACATATATGGGATCTAAATTCTAGTGCAAGAAGCTATTCCCGTTTTAATCACCCCTTACTTTAATTTAAGGACCGAATCTTTAGGGCTTTTGAGCAAAGGCGCAACACACGTACCAATTTGCACGCATGATTGCAGCCAGACCTCTCTCTTACGAAGTACGTAGAGCGAAACAAATATTTAAAATGTCGATGACTGTGTAGCAATTCTTAGTAGCAAGGAAATTATGCGATTTCTTAAGCCTTCCTGATTCATCACTAGTCGGCAAAACCGAGCCGAGCTGCATTAACCTCAAGAAGTGTGGAAGTGAAGCGTTCTTCAAGCTGGAGTAAATTCAGCTTAGGCAGTGACGCATAAATAGTTACTGATTCGCAACAGGTAGATTAAGCCACCAAATATTAATTCGCGAGGAACTGGCGCCAAGAGGGTGCTCTGTAATACCTATGTTTCTTCAAATGCGCTTGTAGGCTAGGGGCAGGAGGGCAATTTTCAATCTCGTCGTGTGCCAACGTATTTGCCTCCCATATCCTAAGACGCTCTCGTCCTAGAAGCAACCAACATTCTCATAGTGTGGGTGGCAGAAGGAAAGAAAGGGAAAAGGAAAAAACGTCTACAATGGTAAAAATGCCTCACAACCATTACCTTGTATCAGAAATAGTCGCAGGCAAGGGAAGGAGAATGAAATGTTCCACGCGAAGTAATCTGCATGAATAATGTTGGATTAGGTCAGCGTGTATAGCTAAAAGCAAATTCTCCATGTCTCACTACAATTGCCGCTCCCTGTCCCTCAACAATAATCCTGCCTAGTGGTTCGTCGCTAGCACTCCAGCACCTACCTGTCTCACTCCTTCACGACCTTCTGCATTGGAAGTTTCATTCTATCTGCTTTATCTTCTCTTGCTCCCACTTTCAATATCATTCTGCATGCATCTATTTCCCATCAATCCTAAGCCAACTGCTTGTATGCGCGCCTTAGCCTTTCCTCCAGTCGCCCGATCCGTTTTTTTTTTCATTTATTTACCTCGTTTTATTCTACATTTATACTTTCTGCCGAACCACAGCCCGTTTTTCTGCGTGTCTACCTTATTTTCTCTCCTTAAACACCCACCTCCTATTGAACTACTTATTTACCGTGCTCCCATCCTCTTCTCTAGCTGCAATTACACATGAACCCAATTTTTTACAACATCACCACAGCTTTTCTAGAAATATTCACTTTTAAATAAAACATGGCCTGGCGCCTGATGAGGGCATGACATTAATCGAAATCAAACCACTTCCAAAATATCGGTGCAGACTTCCGGCTTTTAACGTCTAACTGAAGCACAAAGAGGATGTTACAACAAGAGTTTGGTATGGGAAGGGAGGATGACATAGAGACAGTAATGCAGCCCCATGTTTTCTACTCGCAAAAGCAACAGAGGAATGACATAGACTGTGTAATTGCCTTAGTTAAGTTGGCTACGTCTTGCGACTCGATTGAAAAGTGGTTGCCAGCAATTGTAACAAACAAAAGGAGTTCAGTGTCTTGCTTGAAATTGGCTAGTGTGAAGCGATTCCATAAGAAAGCCAAATTTATCTTTTATAGCTCGGGTAGTAAAAGTAGTCATGCCATGACGTAATCAAACAAACTAGGACCAAACAGTTGCTAAGAAATCCCATGTAGAATAAATAAAATGCACATTTTGTCAGAACCATTTACTGTAAAAATGACCAAATCAAAAATTCATTGGAGTGGCTGCTTATGAAGGTCCGCAGTAAGTGCTAAAGCACTCATTCACTCCCTTTATTTTCCATCCATCTCCGCTTTCTGCGTTTTCACATGACCACATTAACACCCATATCATATTTTTACTCTTTTCCTTCCGCCCACTACTACCACCCACGTCGTCTTCAATTTCTCATCACTCCCTTCCTTTCCACTGATCATAAATTAGCTTAAATCGCAACGCAAAATGGGGTTGGTCTTGCACGTGCCAATGCACTACAAACAGCAATGTCCCAGCAAATACCAATTTCAGTGCCGCGGTGTACCTCCAGGCGGTGATGCAGACACTATTACGATCACTAAAGCCGCTGCCACGATTTAAAACCAATAATTTTATCAGCGTTACCAAGTGCAATACATTGGCATACACATCATCTTCTACCCATGTTGGTTCCACCAGCAGGTGCTCAACAAATATGTAAACCATAACGTGGGAATTGAACACCGAGTCATGCAATATTCTGTTTACTGAGACAATTTTTTTCAAAGCAATCATTGCAGTTGGCTAAATGATTAATTTTTCTTTGGTTATTTTGTTTGAATTCGTGATTAAATTCACCATTTTCATAACTCAGCTGATAGTAGTGCAATTTAAGCATAAGCTACTGTTGCTAAACAGCTTATCATTCTTACAATGTGCCACGCGAGAGAACCAGGAAATTCAGGAAAAATGGTCTAATCATTATTTATTGCTTGGCTTCTTATGACTTCTACACGTCCTTGGCTAAATAAACGTTAGCTTTTAAAGGGATTCAGCCTCTATTACTATTGAATGTATACCAAAGGGAACATTGTCGAAGTAGGCGATGATAACTCTACGATTCGTCTGATCCTGTCTGCTCAAAAAATCACCATTTGTGAAGTAAAGCATTTGAATGCTGAGCCACTGCATGTTAGGTTGGGGCAGATTTGGTTCATCAGCCTATTCGCTTTATATGCGCCAAAACAAATCAAAAAGCCTTTAAAGAAAGTGCCTTGCTACTTCTAAAGGAGGATTAATTTTATTGAAATAGTGTTTGTGGGCAATGGATGTCATTAAGTATGCAATTGAATTCCGAAATGAATATTTAGCGGCGAAATGCGATGGTGGAAAAAAGCCTCGGATTTTAATCCTCGAGGTTCTGCCACTTTCTCTTCCCAAAGGAGACTTTTTAGAGAAAGTCACGGCTCTCACTAACGCTGAGGGATTAATGTCTACGAGCCGGTCCATCCTGTTAACAGAACTGAAATCCTCTGCATTAGTTGTACGCACTGGTAATGTATGAACTTACACTACAACTTTGATTTTTCAAAGCATGGCTAATATCTTGTGCCACTGTTGGAGCGCACATTATGGTTATGGTGTCTTATTGATAAGTATGACGTGTTTTTGTCTTGTGCATAAAAGTTATTGTACCGATAATGTTTGTGCTCTTAATTGAATGCAGCAATTTAGTTAGCCCATGATGTTCAGATACAGTTGGCATAAATGGTTCATCTCGGATTTCAGCACAAAGCTAACGCGGCAGGGCTATTTCAGTCTCGTCCACACATGCGGTTACTAAAGTCATTTCAGCTACATATGAATTGGCAAAGAATCATTGGTTTCATTCTTCGTTTTGATAGCTCAAGTCGACCAAACCTTCTAATGAAACACTAAACACGTGTGTTTCATATTATTTATCAAATTTAATTCCAGTGCGCAAATTAGCAGTGAAAACATAAGTCAGTTGTAGGGCATACTGTTTGGTAACCTGCACATCCATCCACCATTCACTTGTTTCTTAATTAGCTTGACTATATGTTTACTTCCTTAAGCTCTGATCATTTTTTTTCGATCAAACCTGCTCTAATTCAACCACATGGTTCGCCTATAACTCTAAAGTCTGACATTTCTAACCTTTTTTAGTTTTCCCATACATTCTGCTTACTCTAATTAGCGTTCTTATTTTTTCAATGGAAATTTGCCTCTATTTAAGCACGTTTTACCTCACTGAGTTCATTTGCACATTAAAATTATCAATTATGCAGAAGTCTCAAACGCACTAACTTAGGTTCAACCGCGTAAGGACTTGCCACCGCTCGCAGTACTCCTGCTGCCACTAAAGAGAACCAAAGGTTTCAATGCGGTGGCACCATTTATCAACATGGATCGACATCGGCGTATTCACTATCAGATTAGCAAATAAATGTTAATGATATCGAGCTAATTCTTGCATCCCAATTAATGAGAAACTGGCATTGACTCTCCAAGCTGCAGCATTTAGTTCAAAGACTAGTCTTTGCCTTGCATATGTGCATTTTGTAAAAATCTAAGCTATCTAAAAAAATAATTTGACGCTATGCCCTCGTTAATCCACATTCTAAGCCATAAAAACACCACCTTCCGAATCCATGATTAACGAAGTGTGCTTCAACGGCATCATTTCAAGCTCCCTATTCATGGTTACAGGCTACCCAGTTGCAAGAATCAACGAATTATTCAAAATCTATTCCTACTGCAGTCATTTTTTTGTCATTCACTAGGCCTGCAATGGAACATTTATTAAAATCATTAATTTGATGGCCGTCGAAAAGGGATATTTAATCCAGTTCAAAAACAACGTGTGGTATACCATTTAGAATGGATTAATTGGATGAGGCAGGGGAAGGGATAAGGAGACGACTTTTAATTTAAACTCATCGTCAGTCTTTACCTGCACAAAAGTCTACAGACCGTCATTGATTCTAATGGGATAGCAGAAAGTACAGCTTAAAATGCACACTCTTTAATCTCTCGCTTTTCTCCTTACCGTCTCTCTTCATTATGACCGCACCTGGCACTGGGGAGTGATGACGATCAAGGAAAGGAAGAACGGAGGCGACTGCGCCTCAATCGTCGTCGTCGTTCTTTACACTGAGGCGTGGGAGTAAAAATGATGATATTCTCGGGGATAGTCTACACACGGATAGTTCACGATGCAACATTTGTTTTGGTCTGCACATTGGAGTTCCATTTTAGACAATGAAGAGGGGAGGGGGAATATTTGTGGCGATGCTATGCAAATATACTTTGTTACATAGCAAGGTAAGTTACCTCAAATCCGGCTAGTATTCACAAATGTGAGTGTATCGGTTGACACTTGAGGCGAAAATCCTTTGAAGGTTTAACGGTTGATGTTAAAATCTTACGTTTCTTTTATGCAGGATTAGGTCTTTCACCTGACACAAGTAGAGTTGGGAAGGATAGACTAAAACTTAATTTCCTACCTTCCACACTTGACTTTGAGGTATAAGTGCCGATTGTGCGATTGCAAAAACTGCATTGGTTTTGGTGATCTTGCCCTGTTTAAATGATGTGCACCTTTCTAGATCGTCGCGTTTGACCTTACCACTAAATTTTGTCTGATGCACTGTACCACGTGCTGTTTGTGAGGAACTATTTGGAGAAAAGGGGGAAGATTTACCCTCTGTTGACATGGCGGTTTTCTTGCCAGCTCCATTCCATTAGGGTTGTCGTTAGGAGCATCACTCGTCTAAATGCTACTTAGATGCACCATGTCATAAGCTGAATTGGGACTTTAAAACTTTGCGTCTTAAAGGTTTATGGCAACTAGGTCGGTGAGTATAGCGCTCTTTAATGACCTAAGACTAACTTTGTCTCTGTGAGAATAAGCCAGGTTCTTCACGAGGGCGTGTCATTTATCCAAGACACCCCTAACATTGAGGCACGGAACTTGCCTTCACGGTATTTAATTCTTCTATAAAGGTATCCAGTATAATTATTGCAGTAGAGTACATGTCCAAATCGGCATCTGGTTACTAAGAAGCAGGAATTGTTAGATGTCATATTTTAGTGATCAAACTGAGACGTGTGTAAACAGAACCAGCCAAGAGTTCGAAAGATGCGCCTGTCTCAATGCCACAATCTTGGTGAAACATAATGAAACTGAAAGCAATCGGCGCAGAGTAGGCGGAATAATAACGACAACTTCAGCATTCATAAATTTTGCTTACTTGAAACACTAATCATAACATTAATTTCTCGTTATGCGTCATGGAATGAAAAACAGGCCTTTCTCTTTACTAAAAATATGTTGGAATTAATCTTTACAAATGCTCGCTTGAGTGAAGTCTCCCGCAACAGGCGATTTCTCATGCTTCACAAAGGAAACCAAATTTATTACATACCTTTGATTCAAGCATATCATGAAGAAGTAGGCATTTGTATTCCGAAGAAATTTAACCTCCTACTTCTGTTGCTCAAAATATTTTGGCCCTAAACGCGGTCGTTACTTTTCTGCGTTTAACTCGCATGTAATGTTGAGAATAGTTCCGTTAAAATATCAGTTGAGGTAATGTTGACGGCGCATGAAACGTGAACGAGAGTAAAATATGAAGAAAATGCAGAATGAAATATTGAGGTTAAAGGAGTGATGAGAAGGAAGCGAAGGTAACAAGGAAACGAAATAAAGAAGAGATGCTAATGAAGAAATGGATAAAGGAACTAAGACGTTAACTGACAGTGACCAGGCCGCTCTTGAGGTCACCTTGAAAACGCTACCAATTTAGCAGGAGCGAACAAAGGAATAGCATCACCACAATTATGCACACAATGAATAAAAATTCATGCCATCAACTCAGTGGCAAAAATAATTGCTAAACACCACACTCGATGCGTGCACAAGTCTTAAGCCCACTTTTGCTCTGATCGAAATGCTCACGCAGAATGACTCAAGCAAATATTTGAATGTAGCCCATCATGCAGAATCGTCCTTATTTAAAGCAAACCGAGCCTTTCATACATAGGTGCATGCAAATATCTTGGTATTTCATCACTGCACAACAGTAAACCTGATTTAATTAGGTTAAGGAGATTGTTGGCGAAATCAAATTGCATTGCCACAGATACAGGCTATTCACAGACAACTAGGCACTCCACGGACATAATTTTCCTTTGCCATTCGGACATGTAAACACACGAACTTTCCAGGGCCCTCTAATAACTCTTGAATTCCATCACCGAATCTTCTGATTGCGTTACTTATCCTTTGACGGATGCTACTTCATCCAGCCGGCACAAGGTCATCCACTCGTACGTTAGCTTTGTCAGACTCCTGGGCCAACCCCTCTTCCCCTCGCACCTTGGTCACTTCCTCACCCTTTTAGAGCGTCAGGCATTTCAAAGAGGTTCTCCTCTTATTCTCATACAGCTTCCTAATTTGGCACCACTGCGGCAGGGACGCCATGTGAGGCGAATGCGTGGAGGGGAGGAAGGCAGAGCGGACCCGAATGTAGCCGCATGTTGCATCTCAAGTGTTAACGGCAACTGCTTACGAACGTGGTCTGTGCCGCCTCTGTCACCTGTTTATATTCTTGGACGATTGTCTGTTTGACATTCGTATTCCACTGTTTATATGTGTAGGCGAGTCAAAAGTGCGTGAGCGTTGCCTCGGATACCACACATTTCAGAAGCCAATTCCGCCCACGACTTATGGCAAGCATGTGTCCTTGTGAATGAGGAAGTAGCGATGCTCTGTGGCGGGCCTTACAAATATAGGAGTCTTTTACATGCACAACCTCAAACACTTGCGCGTTTGAGAAACGGGAAGCCACTCAGGACAAAATTATAAATAAGGCATACGCACTTGGTGTCCGCGTGTACACCAAACCGCATGTTTGGTACGTTTGTGGCTCTGGCCGGATAAATTCTTGTTTCTCAACACATTTTGTTTTTGCGTCATCATTTGTGCACACACTAAGACTTAAAGCTTTAGTTGATTTCGCACGCATTGCGCAAATTCGCATTAGGTAAACATTCCCGCATTGAAATTGCACCTTCGAAATCCCGTGTTTGAGTAGCCTCACATTTCACTCTGCGTCAAAGCATGGTCATTTTTAGAGGATTTTCAAGTAAAGTTTACACATTGTACTTTTAGTTCTCGTTTTCTTTTTACCGTACATCCATCCACCTTGAGCTATTTTTGCTACCACGCGCATCAAAATTGTACATATTCTTCACTTTAATCCATATTATTACTGTTGATATCCAGGCTAGGCCAGAACTTTCATTTTGCACCTTAACAAATATTTTCAAGTCCGAATCGGCATTGTTACGTGCATCATCTCCAAACTCCATAATGACAGAAGCTCCGAGGTATTCCTCGCCAAGTTTCTTTCCTTATGCAGAATATAACGACGTCTCATTCCTGTTTTGATTATGGTTGAGAGCATTCACTGCCGTCTTCTAGGACTCAAGCCTAATCTATTCAGTTACAATTAGAGGCTTGACGGCACACGCTACTGCAGAAGTCAGGGTACCCGAGTTCTTAGGTAATGCTGCCTAATTCGCCCCATGTTTCGCAAGAAGACCTTTGGTGACTACCCTGATTTCTTTTCTTGAAATCCTACAAATGCAACGTGCCGTGCCACATTAGTTCGGACTAACAAACCTAAGCCATCTAGGCCTGTTCTATTAGGGTTTCGTGGTTTGCATGGCATTAACTTACAAATTGTTTATATGATCAACCTAGTGGTGGGAGAGTACAATAATTCCGTGCATTCGCCCCCGCCAGAAAGTAAACATTGAGATTGAACGACAAGCAATCCCATCGAGATGCCCTTGGAGTACTGCTTAGGGGGCGCGTAAAGCATTCCTCGCACGGCGGGCACCACCTCTGCATTAATACAGCATGTATTCATTGCCTACGGTAGTCCGCATGCTTCTTCTCCTCGCCGTCACACCGCACTCCAACTTTTCAGTGGCTTTGGCGATTGGCGAGGCTACGCTGAGGCCGAAGGCAGACCTTTTCGACTTGTCAGACCATCCAGAGAGCAAACATGTAGTCCAGAGCGTGGTTGAGCAGATGACATTCAATGAACTCAATGAAGATGGCTTGAGCTGGGTTTCGTCGCCTTCCAGTAAAATACACATATGTATATAATCGTAAATCCAAATTGCTTCGATACTTTAGAATGCGCAAGTTATTCTTCGCCATATACTACTTGTTCTCATTTGATTCCATGCCAGTTATTCTTGCGGAATAGCTGAGCACATCCGCTCTGCTTCACCATTTTGTCATGCAATGCTGTGAATAGTTGAAACACTAGAATTTTTATTCCACCAACTTCTATGGTAACCTAAGGGAGTAGTTCGAACGATTGCATTTTTTCCTGAGGACTCTCCTTAATAAAGATGGTCTTGAAATGCTATATTTTGATTAAGCGATTCCAGAAAGTGGCAATGCCGAATCTCGCAATTAAATAGAAATTTCCTTGATGTGCACTTCAGCACTAAATGGAAGAGAGAAAGGAAAGGTTATGAGGGAATCAGGTAAACGGAAATTTAAAATATCACTCGCCGATAGTTATAGAGGATCCATTAATATGGATAAAAGGACAAAGAATTGACGAAAGAACTTTGTCGCCCTGACAATATAAACCGTAAAACTTGTGACGCAAATCATCGCCTAGTCGAAGTACTTGGAAGGTAAACATTGAGGCACGAATAGTAAGTTAGCAAGACTTAGTGCGGTAAAAGTGGCTTTTGTGTATGCAAATGCTCTTTGAGCGAAGAAGGGACTAAATGGAATGATTCAATCTGCTAGATTTATGGAAACGCGAGCATTCTGCTCGGCTGAAGCACAAGCCTGGCATCGCATGGCAATGTACGAGATCGTCAAGCTCCGAAGGCAAAAGCAAGTGTTAACGAACAAAGCTGGGCAATCAGTGGACATGCCAGAATATAAAACATGCACTGGTTTGGAATGGAATTGCACACTAGTCACATTAAAATGCAGTACAGGGGTAAGCTGAAGAGGTGACGAGGCTCTGGCAACGATATTCATCAGATAACTGACCAAAAATAAGCTAAACTCCCAACCATTTAAATGCACTATAAATGTTATAGCCCGGTGTTTGAAGTGAGAATCACTAGAATTTTATGTTTGCAGATGAATGAAAGTGGGTCTTAGAGGACGTTAAATTTTCCTGCGTGTTCTTTAGAGAAGCCTAACGACTCACCATCGAAGGCAATGAGACCCAGTTATCTAAATCTTTTCTCTCACTTTCCTTAGGCACACCTTAGGCCTCGGCCTATCCTGCATCAGGGTCGCATTGCCGCTCTTTGAATGAAGGTGTGCGTATATTCAGCTACTGCATGCTGCTTCAACATCCTCTGCAATAGAGTTAAGGATAAGCTAGGGGTGGTAGTGATCGCAACCTGTAAGCTCATAAACAGACTAGCCACCTATTTATCCGGAGAACTAATTGCAGAAAAACGCAATCTGCTATCTTGATGAACAAAATCGCATAAACTGGGTTATGACATCACTGCTAACTTATGGTGCTTAAAAGGTCAACAACTAAAGACAAACGGCAGAGAAATGAAGTCGTTTGGGGAAAGGGAGACGAACTGTCACACTGCTAGATTGCAAGTTGTTTATGAAATTCCTGCTGGTAGCCAAGTCGAGCGTTCCATTTAATGTTGTTTTGCATTTAAACTATTGATTTCTATTGTCGTTATCGTAATAGTTTAGCTCATCTTAATTAAAGAGGGGAACTACCTGTGCGGATGATATTAGAAGGGATGGAATCGTATTTCTACATGACTTACACATTTTTATTTTTTCATTTACCAAGCATACGAATTAGATTTACATTAACTCAAGGACACATCCATTTTGGTCTTGTTGCGGGAACACCTAGGTAATAAAATAAATAAACTAACTCTCTTGGTCCACCCACGGTCGATTATAAACATTAGCGTTAAAGGATAAACAGAGTAGCCTATAAATAATCGCGTAGGGGGTACTTTAACCATTTTCACGCTCTGTCAGCATCGGTTCTGTATTGACACAACATGCAACTATTACCGACTCTAGTCTGCATGTTCCTTCTTCTCGCGCTCGCATTACAACCCGCCTTTAGCACTATTGCGGCGGGTGACGAGGCAATGCAGAAGCTGAAGACGGATCTTCTCGAGGGTAAAGAAGTGGTTGCGAGCACGGCTGAATACCAGCTGTCTAATGATGTTGGAGGAGATGCTAAAAGTGAAAACGTTCTCATTCCAGCTAAGCCGCGTAGCCGTTGGAGAAGAATTAACTGCGGTCCTCCTTACGGAAGCAGACACCGACCACGCTTTCCGCGTCCAACTCATCTTCCTCGTCTCCCTAATAGACCGTTTGCACTTGCCTGACTCCCTAGCAGCGCGGTTTACGAAACATCCGAACTGGTTTGTTTCATTCTCAATATTGATCTTGCACTGATTCGGATCAGAAGGTCAGAAGTTGGTGTCTAACTACCGCCCCATTTATCTGCCATAAGTATTTAAAACAAATTTGATTTTGATGTTCTCCCTCCTTTGACTCTGTTATTTTTGAGGGCAGACCAATGCTAAAAATTGTTTGCTAAATCGCTTATAGTGGGAGTTACATATAGCGGCAGTTTCTAGACTGTGTGCATAACAAAGAGCAAAGAAGCGAAAAGGGAAGCTAAGAGGGTAGGATAGCGGGCGAAAACATGGACCGCTTAAACGGAGTAGGGTCATGAATCATTGAGCCGAGAAATCATACAGCCCTGTTTAGATAGCGTAAACGTAAACAACGACCGTACTACAATCAGTCTTAACTAGAACACCAGCATTATCTCAAGTCCAAAGCTCGCACCTTTGAGGCATTGGTGTGCTTTAAATTTGCGGAGAGAAAATAAGATAATTACCTAATAAGATTATTGAATGAATGACCGCGTGAAGCTAAAAAGATGTGTACTTTGCCAAAAAAATTATCCACGCAGGTTAGAACCGTTAACACCATCCAGAATCCTAAATGCATTAAGTTGATTGAAGAAATCACCTTAAGCAATCGTCTGTAATTCTTTATCAGAAAATGGTATTGTGGCCAAATGGGTCAGGACCCCATCGGACACCTTTGAGTCAAGATGAGATTCCGAAAAAAAACAAGCCAAATAGTAAGGTAAGATTGAGTAGACGATTTTTGCGTGTGGTAATCGAAAATTCAGTTGTTGACGATGGTCAGCGACTAAAATCTGTTAGTTTGCACCCAATCATTGAATTGGCGGCAAGTACGTAGAGGGCATCAAGTCCCTTGGTACTGAATAGAAAGTGTAGTGAGCGACTGCATTTAGTGGCATTGAGTGCTTGCTGGACTTAATGGAAATGGTGAATGAAGAAATGTTGCGGCTGTAGAAAGTGAGTAACCCAAGTGTGTGCAGTTAATTTTTCTAGTAAAAAGTCAAGCATAAGACATTGACATTGTCTTTGGCAGACCCGAACTCTGTGTACTTTGTGCAGGCTACACTCACTTATATATGTAGTCTGCGCATTGTCTTTTGTTAAGGCTGACCCGACTCAAACAGATTTCCTGTTTTCGTCCCAACCATTTTGCTTGATAATTTGTTGCAGTGCTGCAAGAAAAAGTGCTCCATTTTAATCTGCGGCGCACAAATTGCACACTGAGACTGTGTCGGAACTCAAATGATCAAGCTTCGCTTTTGATTGCTCATAGAAACAACAGAAGCACTTGTAATCGGTTGATAACTACATGGACGGTAAAAAATTATTTGATTTAAATAATTTTTGGTCGTTAAAATGCGCTTAGTATTGTTGCGCTAGTAAATCAATGCAATAAATGTTATTTTGTGCGTTATGCTGACGTGCTACAGCACGCGTTTAGCGTTTGATATTTAGTCACCATTGTCAAATGCCCTCCGTTGTAATCTCTAGTAAATCCTTTCAGAAATATCATATTGCGTAAATTTGTACTTTATCGACTACTGAGCATTAAATAGGTAATCTACGCTCCACTTCTAGTTTGCAAAGATGGTTTGCTTTAAGATGATGGCGAGAGAAAACAAGAAAGTAAGTGAACATACCTATGTTTGGATAAGAAGAGTGACGTAGAGCCATCGTAACTATTGCCGCACAATACTTTAATGCAAATAATCTTTTAAGTCCATTGAACTTGCTGATTTCTTTTAAGTGCGATCTCATTAAAACTAATTTACAGGCGGACTTTATTTGTTAATAGTAGAATTCAATCGCATGTGAAAGACAAAAATAATAAGTAAAGTAGGTGGAAATGTAGATGATTAAGAAGTGAATCGAGATTACTACAAATCGCCATCACAAAGGGGTCATAACATAGGTCGATCGCGAGACGGATATGTCGGATCAAAGTAAACAGCATCTCGGGAGGTGTCGATTGTGCTCACCACAGTATTAGCATGCCTGTTCACCCCTTTTTTCCCGGTTTGAGACTCATGCAATCCACATATCTACCTTATTTTCTCTTATTCAACGAGTGGGCCATATAAACTAAAAATCTCCAAGTATTTTAATGCTCCTATAATTTCTGCTAGTGATAGACGTCTTTAAGAATTACTCGTTGCTTGATCAGCCTCTCCAATTTTCCAGAAGAAAATACTTAGGACACACTAAAATATAGACCCAGCGCCCTTTTTACACATGATTTTAATCTATAGAATACGATAGCGCCTTAGGGGTTCCACCTTTGAAAGTGGACCAATTGCTGACCGCTAATTATTTTCAGGTTTTACTTGCCAATGCGTCAAATGAGTGCAGAAGGTAGTTTTGATCATGCCACATGCATTGTATTGTATAGATGACCAAGTACTCGCTATTTTTCAAGTCTCCTTAGTTCAGTTTTTGGTACGATAAAAGGCATAATGTAAAATATTAGCTACCGTCTGTCAGAATTGCAGGACTGCTAAGCACACAAAGGCTTTGTAATAAGAGCATATATATTCCTTATAACAACGGCAACAGATAAATAGCAATGGGATTAAGGTAATGGAGGTACATGTTGTCTACAATATGACGGAAACAACCTCTAAAGTTAAGCGTTTTGGTCCAAATTTTCACAAAATTTAATGCAATTTTGCGGAGTTCTGTCAAGTTAGCCAATCTCTTATGCCATAGGCATGATCCAAAATATCCAGCACATGTGTCTCCTAACCGCACCGAAATTTTATAACACCAAAACACAGTCAACCAGGCAGCAGATAAATTGTGTTTCCTTTTTCATTATAGGCAGCGGTTAAATTGACAAAATTTTAGAAGTGCCATTAAATGATGTATCACAACATGTTAATCGCAATCCAAGAGAGTAGAATGTACGTTCACTATAGATTTACTGTTAGCCAGACAGACAAAAGCCATAACGCGCATTCATGAAATTTTTGGAATGCTGAATTGGCTTACAAAGAGAAGTTGGTGGTAGACACACGCTCACGGATGAGGGACGATTTCAAGTGGGATATTTCCTTTTTGTTACATCAATCTTAACGTTTTGGGCCAAAGAAATAATAGGCTAGGTATACATGGAGGAAGAAGTGGCTTAGATGCTTAGCTTTTAAGCCTTCATCTAAGCAACACAAGCCTGTGTAGGAAGTTGCTTACCTTAATTTATTATTTTACATAGCGGAAAATAAAGCGAAACACTTGTCTTCCTTTTGGCTTTTAGGCAGCATGAAAATCTGGTGCACTGCACTTAACTTGCCTATGGCATTTGCTTTCATGTCCCAAAATTGCTTTTGCGCCCCCTTCAGATTTACTCGCAGGTCAAGTGAAGAATGAGAATGGGGTACCATCTACTTAATAAGCAGGCTTCTAAATCCATAACTCAAATTAATTACTCTTTTGAATTTTTGAATTATACTCAGGGTGAAATAGTTTACCTGCTATTCTGCAGTGCTTTATGCTATAAACCATGCCATTGCTCTGACATAAAATTAAAAAGAGTCTTTTTCGTTGCTTCCCTTTTTAACTTCGCTGCTCTATTTCCTCCCCAAATCATAGTGTTTTAAATTAAGTTTGTCAAGGAAAGTCTGTTTGTAGAGCTTGGTTGGTCAGAGATAGATGAACCAGTATACGAATTAATAAAATGGCAAATGAATAACGGGAGTGAAAAAAAGTGAAATCCCATTACGAAATGCTTAAAATCAATTGCACACTCTGCATTTCATTTCTTCTTTTCTCCTCTTCCAATTCTTTCTCCTTTTTCCTCATCTCTCGCTTCATTTTTCCCTTTTAGCATTGCCATTATCATTCTTATTTTGACCCAGCGAGGCCAAACCCACTCCGTTCTTCTTTCGGGACTTTAGTATGCATAGAACCAGGATTATATGCAAACAACTTGCATTTTGTGGATTCGCCAGTATTTGGAGGTGAATCGCTAATTATTTGTCCTCAATCATACCTACGTTACCTTTATGCCTCTTCACGCGTTATGTTGCAAACACGAAATCGGTAGCAAACGTACCAGGCCACCAATGTTTACTTGCATCGCTTGGACGTTGTAGAGACACTGTAGTAGGCAAAGATTAACCAAGGTAGGGTGGAATGGCCTTCTTGCTCTATCACTCATACTTTACAATAGCTTTTGCACTCCACCATTCGAGTACGATTTCATTTGTCACTCAAAATCGACGGTATGGATGCTGCAATGATTTGAGTCTTCTCCATTGCGTTTTGCTGATATTAGGGAACAATGTACTTAAGAAGGGCCAAATGATACCTTTTGACCAGAAGCATGCAAAACCCTCCTTCCTTTACATCCTTTTTCCACCCTCAAAACAACGTCACATTGCCAGTTCTTCATTCTTCGCCCACTGCACCTACGCTCCACCATGTTTTTTCTTAATCGAGGTGGAGCATCCCAAGAAGACTAGAATGCTTAGATCATGCGTGGCTGAGGGCTGATACCTTCGTATCTTCCCACAAATAAAGGACGCTTTGCCAAAAATGTTTTCGAAAATGACTGTCTCCTTCAAGCAGAAGAGATAGAAGTGCTGTAATCACTTCTAATCTATCCTTTTGACTGCGCTGCCTTGGTTCTCTTTCCTGTAAAGGCATAAGAAGCCTCTTTGTCGTAAAGCTGTGATTAATTTATTCAGTCGTAATTAAACATCGCCTCGCATGCATATTTTGCTGCTTTACTTATCAATCCTTTGCACTTGGTTGTCCATTACCCGAAATATTACCCACGGCATCTGTGGTCACGGTTACATTGTAAGAAAATTTGGATGCGTGCCCTATTATTAGATTACTCGGTAGTCAAATCCTCAAAATTTATTTAAATTTAGCAGTTACGAAATTTAAGACTGCTCCGCGCTCAAACCAAAAATCATTGTGTTTAGGTAAGTAAATGAATATTTTAATGCTTTTAGTTCAGCTAGAACAAAGCTGTGAAATAAAACGCTTTGCTAAGAGCAATAGTGCATTTAAAATCAAATTAACTGCGCTATTCACAGTTATTTTCGAAAATCCTGTTTATTTGCCCTAAATGGGGTCTTTTGAACTCCTTTTAACGTTCATAACTCTTAAATGGTTGACGCTGAGTCTTTAGCTGATATTCCTTTGAATTAATTTACCGTGCTGGAATTATTGAAGCATTACTATAGCCTTAGCCTTTTGAAATTAATTGCACGCAAATGGCCGGAAATCGTACCAGATAGGCTCAAACTTGGCTCAGTGCTGACGAATGTTGAATTATCCAGCATTAAAAGCATTTGACTCATAATAGGGCTCGCGACGTATAGAATCCCTCGTAAGGAACTCCAATGGTTCAGCACAAATTACCAATCAAAAAAATGAATAATAAGAAGCTATGCCCTTCATCGACTGCGTCGGTTTCTGCCGACCTATCATATATTTAGCCATCGTACACATTTCAGTCATAAGATCCCGGACATTATAATGAAATCATTGCAATCTCGACTACTTGATGGATATCGATAGCATTAAAATCAGCGTCCGAAGTGGAAGCCTACTCGTATTAAGTCCTTTGATATTATCAGGAAAGTTTGTGATTTTAGATGTTGGTATTTAGAAATGCCATGGAATTTCTTTAAAGCACATATTTTTATTATGCGTGCAAGTCCAATGGCATATGAACGGTCCTTGAATTTGCAATAAATTGCTTTTCATTTGCATAATCTGTGTAACTGCATAGCGAAACATGAACATTTTTAGTTATTATGCGGACAATTAGCGGGAATTATAAGAAAACATTAATGTGGTGCAGAGGAGTCGAGCAAATGAGCCAAAGCCCAAGGGTACCGTTGAAGCGAATCCGATAAATACCATGTAAAATATCAAAGAAGGCATTTCAATGCTTCTGCTCGTGCGATTGCTAGGTGAACAACAGTGATCTATTAGAAATGAGCGCCTGGCGTGATTTAGACGGGCTTGAGCCCCAAGTTCAACTTCATTGGACAAAACTATGTTAGGAATTTCGCCTTTAGACTTGTAAATCAATTTGCATCTCCGCACGCCTCACTAATACAGTGAAGTTCATTGCCCAAACAACGATGCACACTTTTCGGTCGATGTCAGCAAATAAGGGCGGTACAGAAATACGAATGCGAACCTAAGTATTTGTGGTGTTAAACTGCGTTGAATTTAACTTAACTCACGCCTTTGGGCACCCCAGTGATAACAAGCTTGACGAATGCATGTGAGTTTACTCACACATCCAATCACTGGATGCACTCATTATTTACACTCAACGAGGATTTGTAGACCAGACTCAAGATATCTCATAGACTGATGTAATTCTGAGTCGTGTCTACAAAGGCGCTGTGGGTTTCGGGTTCTAAACATTCAAAATTCTGATAAACGTTCTTCGATTCAGCTTTGTGCTACTGGTGACTGCCGCATTGTTTAAAGAAAAAATCTTTGCTAAAGGGAACACGGCATAACCTCGTGTATAACACAAATACTTTGGTTTACACTTTGGTTGAGCTGCTGTTGGCGAATGTACTTTCTTATTCCTTAGCTATGTATTTAACAATTTGACATACAGTCGATATAAGTGAAGAATTTTACCAGGACTTCCGATTTTACATCCCAGTCATTTTTGTGCGATGAGTGGCATTCTAACTCAATTATTAGAAACTTAGAGTGATTATATGACAGACCGACTATAGCGTCGAGAAGAAAGATTTGTAAAAGATGACAGGCTTTTTGAATCGAAGATGGTGCCCTAAGGGTCTTATCATGTTTGAGACTCTGCAATGCCGCATGGCACAATCAGTTACCAATGCCCAATGGAACCTGACATGAAAACCTATCAAAGCCTGCCGCGATCATCAGGACAGTTGGCTTTCCAGCGTTGCCATGATAGCCATAGTTAATAATGAGCAAACAAGAGACGAATAAGCGCTGCTTTATGTGCATGCAAATTGGCCATCTACTGGCTCTTAAAGTGGAATCTACAGCATTGAGCAGTAGACATTATCCAGAATGCAGAGAAGGAAGACCCTGTAGAAGTGCCAACCATGTAGAGTTATTGGGTGTGAATGATGTACGTATAAAAACAGATTTCAAAACAAACCAGGTGTTGAGAAGCGCATTAATGGGTAATAAGGGAAAAATGGGAATAAAATGATTAACTAAGAACCAGCGAAGTTGATAGAGTGCAAGGTGTTGCTAAAATTGATAAAGCCAGCTTTTCACTTTCAAGACTCTGTGCACTTGACCATCAGCATGCAGTACATAACATCTGACGCCAGGAAATTCGTCAGCAAACATTTGTGAGGGGAGCCCAGTTTACAGGCTTCGGACCTCAAATATTAATAGCTTATGTGATGACTTGGAGTCAAGATTTGTGATACGTATATCACTACTTTAAGCTAAGTGGCATCTTGGTAGTTATTGTTAATCTAGTCCTGGCGGGGTAACGAAAGGGTAAAGCAACAATAGTGAAGAACAAGAGAGCTGCTAATCATGCAATAAGCTAATGATTTCCTGTTTTACACAATTAACGTCATACACCGTTCCATTTCACCCATTTATCATCAGAAGTGTTTAGCTTTACAAGACTATTAAGAATCCTGCTAAAATAATTAAGCGTATCACAAATACTGTGACCTAATATTTTGGGATGTACGTGTGCATAAATGTATGATCATAATTTTTGTTCCGTAACTAAGCACTCGCGTTTCGTGTGTCAATCGTTTTCAATTGCCAAGCTGCATTTCATTAAAAGCCATCAGCTGCATATGATTTGAACGTTAATTCCGAGCGAATACGTTTCCTGCTGTTTCTACTTTGACTGGTCCGTAAAAATATTTTCGGAAAATCACTTTGTAGTCTCTGCACTTTATAAATTAAAATCAACGCTATTCGCTATTTGCCTTTATTGACAGTTGCCACCGCATCAGCAAGTATGTTTGTGTAACTTGTTACTACCGTACCCTAAAGAACACGCGGTTTTCTCCAGCCATTCTCGCGAACAAAAGGAGAACGAAAACGGCTCCATAAACCATCTGCCTCTTAAGTGACCCACAGTGACCGTCACTGCCGATAATGACCTTAAAAACGGTAGTCGGTGAAGGTCGAGAGCAAGAAGGGCGCTCCATTCTTGCATTTAAGGCCAAAATTTCGATGCCTGTGCTTGCCTTGTAGGGGCGTTTGTTTAGTGTTTTATATCTGCGATAATAAACCACGCGGATTAAATCGACCAATTTGGGATCACTGGGACCTAAAATGTCCTTTCAAAACAATGTTTCGGCAGCATTTGACGTTTTTGTCAAGGCAAATTAAGTAGCATGACGCACGCGCTCGTTTTCGTCTTTGCCATCGAGTACAACTCTAACGCCTGCACAGCACCACCATTAAAATAATTCGTCCACAAACGCTTAGTTACTACCGACTTTTGAATAAATTGCAAAAAGTCCTAGCAAAATGCACGATTTGTTGGGCACACCAAGGAAGTTGATCATTTAATCAACAATTAAAGCTCCTATGGCATTAAGTTTGACAAAGTCACTCGCCTGACCTTCAGTCTGTCCGATTTCTCGGCACAACGTCAAAGTCGGAATCAACAGAGTCTGCTGTTGAATTGAAACGCAAGGGGGCACCAAAACTAGCCTGCTTCAATTATCACCTAATTGCTCACCTCTCCTCCTTTGCTCTCCACTATTTTTTCTCCCGTGTTTGATTTACTCTTGTCTAGTAGCAATGGGCGAAATACCAAACGACTAAATGCATGAGTTAATGAGTATCTTAAGCATCTTGATCTTAGTACTTAATGTCCTCTTTTATGTCTTCAAACAAATAATTTCCAAAGATATAACTTTTTTTGAGCTTGCTAGTTATAAAAGTAGGGGCTATCTCAAGGGTTTTGCGCTAACTGCAATTTTGGTGTTATCATCACATTCAAGGGCACCAAAACCAGCCTGAAGACTGCTATTTAGTGCGAGCTCACATTCGCTGGAAAATAATTCAAAGCCGTGTCTTAATATTCATTAAAGTTCACTACAATCGTCACAACTAGTGACATGGACTCCAGATGTGGTCAACAATACCTCACTTCCTGACTGCGAAAAATAGCAACGACGACCGAGCCAAACATGTTATTAGACCGCGTCACTCATCGCCAATAATGTTGTCATGGCCCATATGGCGTTCGTACTCTCCAATACAGAGTTCACCATATTACTACTACCTCTAACATTATTAGCCAGACCCAATGTGCCCTTTTCGCCTCCGGTGAAAATTGTAACTTCTCGCTTCGAAATCACGAACTTATTACTCCGCCCAGAGAATAGGCGCTTTTGACCAAGATATAATGCTTTAGCCTCTGATCTGCCTGTCCTAAGTGCTACAGCTGTAGCTCTAATAAGTTTTTGTCCTTTATTCCAATTCTCGTCAAAACCAAAAACAATGCTGAACAATGCTAATGAAAAACCAATCCGATCCACTCTAATCCGTTCTGCTTACTGCTTTGTAATGAACATCTGCCTACAGTCGGCTGACGAACAGCCGGAATACAAAGGACCAATTGATTGATGAAACAATAGACGATTGCCAATCTAAGCATTTTATGGTCCTTTGTTAGTACTGGTGAATCATAATCATGAACACGTTGTACATGAACATGCAGAAGCAGCCCGCACAGCTGCATTCTGCAAAACATCAGATGGTGCCATCAAAGCCATCAGTAATATAGAATTTACTATTGCTACTAAAGTCACTGTTGACTCGACCACCACTACTTAATGTAACATAGTAATGCAGTCTTAAGCTGCTCTATTTAATGTAGTGCGAGCCGATGCAGTCTTAGGCCTTACATCAATATCATCCAAGCATGTGCTAAAACGAACCAGCGTAGCATAGCCTAGAAGGTGGAACAAGGTCAGGGATTTCTACGTAATGTCAACGTCCCTGCCTAGCCAACCATTCCGCCGCTCTGCTTTTACTTTTCTCTATCTATCTGTCTAAGCCAAGTCCTCCTCTGTCTAGCGTCCGTCTACTCACGTATGCTGATTTTACGGACAGGAAATGCACATGGAAAGGAGTTAAATGAATGTCACTTCTCCTCCCGAGTTCCGATGCTCTAACAGCTTAATGCGCAGCGTCGCCCTCGTTCCAAGGAAAACGCTGACCTAATTTACGTTAGCTAGCCTACTTTGCAGTCCGGCTCAACCAGAAGCAATGGCCTGCCTTGTCAGCCAAATGGCCTCGCTACCTTAAGAGACAAAATGGAAGACTCCCGCTCCCTCTCAATGATCTCTGAAAGTGATCTAAATGTGAGCATTGCAATTTTTGATTTCCACATGGAAGTGATGGCGTTAAACCATCTACTATTAAGCTGTGTCTAGCTACCTTAAAAATGTAACGCGAAAGGACAGAATGCGGTTATGCCACACCACAGCGGCCTTAAATTCTTTGCGTGAAAGACAACGCAGAAAAATCTAATGATAATCATTCCAAAGTGAGTGGCAGTGACAACCAAATGACGAGCTTGCATTGTTCAGCGTTCCTCAGAATTCCCTGACTACTTTGCCAATGTCACCGGAAAGTCTTAGTTTGAATCTGAGAAGCATTACACATTCTACAAAGGGACTTACCATCCAAGGTCTAATACCTATCCTTTGAAAGTTGTAGCAGTAGAATTCGTGTATCGTGCAGTCACGAGAATAACTGCCTTACTTTCCTTGGTTAACCTGCCAAAGAAACCAAAAACGGTGGTTTTTCAGTGGGAAAGCTTAAAGAGTTTACCGTAAAAGGCTCACTGTACAAGCTAAAAGTGACGTTCTAACAATGGACGCAAGTCACTCATGATCATCACCTACCATGCACACAAAATATGCGAGCAAATCGAAGAGGATACCCTAGAAAGCAACATGCAAGACGAGAGGTTCTCCGGTCATCTGACCGGTCATGCAGCATCACTGAGCACCTTAAGGGAGAAAGATAGGGAGAAAATGAAGTGGAGATTAGAACTAGTAAAGTAAAGGCACGGCCAAGGCAAATAAAGACGATAAATATGCGGACGCAAGAATATGGATAAATAAATAAAGTGCCCACCAGAAAGGCATATAAGTAAGGTTGATAAGAGAGGCAAAGGCATCAAATCCAACAGCAAAAACTATTTCATGGTCAGTTAATTAAATTGATAAAGCACAAAATCAAATGTCGTTAAAAACATCTCGTTAAATTATGTGCGGAAAACAGTACAAAATGGAAAAGATTGGCACAAAACCCACCAGTAACGGTAAAAAGGCCTAGAAAAATCGAACGAGCAAACAACCCAGCTAACACATTCAAGATCAGCAATGTGCAAGACATAGCCATACGACCATTCATCCACAAAGCCAGCGGCAGGTGAATCCCTTGATACTAGTGGGAGATGAAGGAGATTTGCAAGGAGGGCGTTGGCAGACGATGAGGTGGAAAGAGAAGGCAAGAAGGATTGACTAAGTTTGAGGGTCAGAAGAACAAAACTTTCCGGTGTCTATAAGGAGGAAAAATAATGGCAAGGTAATGTTATGCACGGAGTGCTCACTCCTTTTTTTCCCGTTGAGTTGAATACATGGAGCATAAACAGTGGAGCGTAATGCAAGACGCAATTTTTGAGAGCATACCAAGCGTAGTGGGAGACAAAGGAGGCACTTACCGAAGATTCGTCAAAGTGGACTTGAGAAAGGAGAAGTGGACAGAAGAGCTTTTCTCCACCCATTTCGAAGACATCCTTAGACCTACTTCTTATGTGCTCACCTTGATTCAATAATATCTGTGCGAATGGAAGAGAAGGCCTTAATTCACATTGCACAAAGTTGTGACGAGCTGATTAAGCATGCTAAATTAGTGTTGAGACTGTCTTAAATGGTAACGTATAAGGCGCGTTACCCAAGCCTGTTATAATTTGGCCTAGGTTGCCAATCTAATCAACGCAGACTCAGTTCAATCTAGTCAGATTTAGTCAAGCCGAGACTTGCGTACCGTGCTACAGCGCTTCCGCTGTGGGACATGAATAATAAGGGATAGAGTAGCGAGTAAAAAAAACCAGCGATTTTACCTTTAAAGACTGCTACTAAGTTAGTAGATAACTCTCCTCTTCTGCATTCCTAATTCTATGCCTGGACGAACTGTTATTTTGCATTACGAATGGCAATTGCAATCCACGCGTATCTTCATGAACTTTCAGGTACTAGAGGCAGGGAAGCGACTAAAAGGTAAGCAGTCGTAGATGTGGTGCTGCGGTGCAGCGCTCTTTCTTTCCTACTCTCTTGCAACCAATCCTAGACTGTTTCACTTGCCCACTCATGTAGTCATGTGGCTTAGTAAAATATGAAGGATTCGGCTTAATGAAAAAAATCGGCTTTTTTATGAAGGGCACACTGGAAGAAGCCAAACAGTTTATTCCTTCCATATGGCTCTCACTGGATACTGGATGTTATAATATTGAAATGGCGCACAAAAATGATTTGGTACACTGACGGATCGTGATCATGAGGGAAGAAGATTAAAAGAAGGCATGGAAAAGTAAAATATTTAGCCAACGCCAATGATAAGAATGGGCGATAACTTTTAGAAGCATGATATATGTTCCAATCCTTCAAGTAATCTATTCTTTTCATAAAAAATGCACTGCTTGGTTTACCCTATCCGACTGTACTTTCTTTACTCCATCTTCTCACATATTCACATCGCTACCGCCTAAAACCAAACAACTTCAGCTTTGCTCTGAATGTTCGAACCATCTCCTAATTTTATAATTTGCTTTATAACCATACTTGGTCTTCCTTGCTGGTTTCGATAATTCATACTTTGCTCGCACCCACAGTGTCAGATTTTGTAACGAGAAATGCTGCGAGGATTTCTAGAAGAAAATAAGCTGTCGAATATTAATTCAGAGCAATTCTCGAATGCAACAGACAAAAGGGCGCATCTCTAGACCCGTAGTCTCCCAGCTTTTTCTATCACAATGGAGACTCTGTATGCCGGACACCCCTGCATTGGCCGATTTAAAAAACAGTCGCTATCGCATTCGGACAAAAAGGAGCTGCTAATCCCTGATTCTGATCAATATGGATTTAAACAACCGGAGATCTGTACCCTCTCTGGTCCTGATCTTCTTGCCGAAATATGATCATTACGCTTCGACAGCAGATATATCGTAAGATTATAAAATTAGGAATGTCGCAGGGAATTACAGAAGGAGGCAGGATGCTAAGTTTCATTTCTAGTCGAATTTAGATCAAAAGAGAGGCAAGAGTCCTGCTCTATATCCTCACTAAAGAATTTACAGATCAAAACATACATCTGACTTTCTGTTCGGATCGATCCTGATCTCAGAGGTACCCGATTGTTTGGGTTGCGCGTTCGTGCCCTATCAATTATTTGTTTCAACCTAGGCTCTCCTATCATCAGCCAAACCATATTTCTTGCAGTTTGGTACGAGAACTATTGAGTAATTTGTAAATGGAATAAGGTGCTTCATTTCTATTCTGATCTATCCTATAAGGGCAGAATATGAGGAGTCTCTGTATGTTTGTCTTAACTCGGCTTTCTTTCTTTGCCGGGTCTATTTTACTTGTATGAGGCGAGAAATAACAGCTGCCACAGGTTCTATTTCTCACCTAGACGTAGGACAGATCAGGCACTAGCGCCATGACCAACTGCCTAATTCTTCTTGATAGCCGTGCTGGAATTGTTAATGACCCTGATCGGCTTATAATCGGCACCAAAAGTCATCAAATTTAAACCTTTTGCATACGCTGCGTGACGCATCGATTTGAAGAGCTGGAAGAAACGAAAGGATGTCTATTAGGATTATATTTTCAAGGCGGAGATTTGGGCACCAATTTACAAAGGCAAGCATTCTACACTCATTTACCTGCATTGATTTGATGGATTTGGATGGCTAAGAGTCCGACGGGTTATCAAATGGGTGGACTGGATTCTGCGCATCAAGTCCAAAAAAAAAACTAGGACAGTAAAGTGTGAATGACCACATGGTCGATATTTCATGCTGACAGCAAAAGCATAAGCTGCAGAGACTCAAGTAAACAAGTTGTTGAGTAAAAGTGCAAAAAAAACGACTTGACTGCTAAATAACCGCTTATTTTATACAAAATATATCAATGCCAGAGGCGCATGACCTAATTACCAAATTTTCTAGCAATCAAAATTTAATTTTTGTTATAATAATAAAAAAACATTGACTCATTACCACTCGAGATTGCCTGACGCTCCGCACTAGGCAAAGCATGTGAGTTGTTGAAAAGTCATAGTCGCAAAGCCGCCTGATAAACAGGGTTTAAAATGGTCCCAACTCAATTATCAGTACCTAATTTTCATTAAGCACTATCAGTGTTCCTAATGTTTGATGCCGTAACGTGTTTATAGATCAAACGCTTTGTTCCTACTATTGATGGTAAACTTGTGTCAGTACTTTCATTCAAGCGCTGCTAATCGGCTTGGTTAAGTTGAGTGATATAATTCGACAAATCATAAGACAATTGGTAGGCTTGGTGTTAATGAGTGGTACAGGCGTCATTAAGGTTGGTGGGTGAAATCATCAGAGGCTCGCAAAGCAATCACTTTATCAACATTCCTGAGCATCGTTCCATTCTCACGACACCTATTTCGATAAAACTTAAGATCAGGAGTTTTCAATTAGCAAGTGGTGAAGATGACCTCCAGTAGCAAAGATCGTGCGATTGGAAAAGGTTTGGAGTCCTCATGATGGAGCACGTGCACGTATGCATCAATGATTGACATTCAGCACAAAGTTGACCCCAATACCTAATCGCTGCATAGTCCCCTGCCTTTTAGAAAGTATCGATCAATCTCACTGAAGCCAAAACTAATTGAAATGTAAGGTAAACGAGAGTGGCAGAAGAATCGGTGCCGATTCTGCACTGCCTGTGATCGATTAAAGCTGTAGCCCAAGTAAAGCACGTGAGCCGTTCTCTGGTGGTAGGGACGGCATTCTAAGGGTAGATTAGTTTTCCTCGATAGAATGATTTGAAATGGCTCCGCAGTGCAAACTGGTGAATCTGCATCTCCCTGCCGTGGATAATCCAGCAAATTAGTTGAAATTATTTTCTATAACTGTTCAATTATTAAACCTTATTAGTTCTACTCTTAAATCGGTGCTGCAGTGGCTTTTAATTTAATGATTTCACAACCTACATGGGAATTGCAAATTTATGGCATTAAAAATGGGGTTATTGACTAGTGTAGGCGAAACAGTCGGGCAGAAATATTGCTCATAAATGCAAGAAAAATAGCGTGACCTTCACCACTAAACCTGATGCTATGAGCATCTTGCATGAACCGCAATGTGGGGCATACCAAGCAGCAATGGCATTACTGAAGTCTATAATTGCCTTCAGCTTCAAATGACGAAACACTTTGAATGACGCAGAAGCAAACCCCAAAGGTAGGCATTTGTGGATATTAGGGACGAAAATCTAGTATAATGACCAGACTTTAAAGTGCTGTTGCATTCACTTTGGTCATGACAATACATTAAATTTCTTTACCTGGCTACCATGTGCATGTAGAGCCAAATGTACATTGCTATGCTGTCGCGAATTCTGTGCTTCTATGTTGCAGATATGGACACAATCAATTCACGATTCTTCAGAAGGGTAAATTTTACGCCACCTATTAATAATTGCAGCTTGATGATACATTCGTGACTACGATTCACTACTATAATTCAGCAACTGGCTATAGCTGACCAACCTTCGAACCCCATTACTACCTCTAAACATGTGTTAGTAAATTTGGCCAACCAGCACAACCCAGGCTGAGTTGATCTGGTTGAGGCTGGTGTACAAATTGCGAACTGATTGGCTATGCATTGATCATTTGTCGGGCCACATTAACCCTAATATTTCATTCCAGTCCACTCACAGGCAAATATGGGAGGATACTCATGTTGAGATTGGGAACTGTAAGGCAGAAATGCAACCAGAGGTGCTGACTTTTATACCTTACCTTGAACAGCAAACTAGTGCTCAGCACTACAAAATTACACCCACAAAAGTTCTGTTTGCACATTTACAAGCCAATTTTTAGGGGACCAAGCCAAAAACATATCCTTGTTATTTTATGATTTACGAAGTACTAGGTTCTGCAATTGAGGTTCCATACGCAAGATTTACTAGTACACAGTTTCAGCACTGGCAAATTATTACTGTTTAAAAAACTAAATCATTTTCAGACCCAATTAAATTATTTGATTTGCAATGACAAACAAAAGGAGAATATTTTTAGAACAATGCATCGCCATATCTTACTCGTCGCTACCAATTCCAAGTTTATCTTGATTACACCAGTTATTGCGGCCGAAGTGTGGTTCTTAATATTTGCACCCAAAGACGCTTTTAGCTGAATAGACTGAAAATGTGAATTAGAGATAGAACCGTTAAGCGAATTAAACTGAACAAGACGCCGTGCCAAGAGAAGGAAATCTAAACCATGGTGTCCAACATCCATCTAGCAGAGTGCTTAAATGAGGTAGACATCACATTTTTGCAGCATTGAAAATCCAAAACGCAGGCATTGTCCCAGCCGCTATTTTTTTCCATAAATTGATGCATAATCAAGTGACATTGGTGTTTCACTCACGAATATATATGCTGATAATCTTCTTGTACTGCTAGTCTGCGTTTGACCGAATGACTGTCTTCCGTACAACTAAGTTAAAAAGAAAACGAGCTCCATTTTTGTTGTATCTATTAATGAGAAGTGCGATGCTTGGCGAGGAAGGCTCTGATTTATGCATATTCAATAACCGAATAAGAGCTAGATGGTCGACATGCTGGTGCGGATCTTTCATCGACATTTTCAAGTTTGCTCGTCTGATAGTTTTACGCATTGTTTGCGGCAAGACGAGTATCCTTCGAAAAATTCGCTACAACTGCGCTTAAAGGCAAATGGTCTTTGTCTAATGCAGTTTCCCCTAGAGGAACAACAATGGTCAAGAAATGCAGCAGAGTTGTGTTCACGAGTAAATGTAACCAAAGTGGACGTACTCGGGCTTGTGCTAGCAGACGGGCAGATATTGTGGATTTTTCCATTCAGGTTGGAGGCCATCGCATTGTTGTATGGCACAGCCTACTTGATCAGGGTTAGCCCAAGCCAGCTATTCGAATTTAAATAGGCAATTCGATCGATTTCGAATGACTTTACTTGCTTAAACGCATTACTTTGCTCACCTGTGTATAGTGAGCACAAATATGGCTGCACGTGTTAGTAAAATAATTGCGAAATCGTGTTTCGCTTTTCTACCCATAGACGCTTCCAGTCAGATATGATTTGAAGCCACCCATAAGTGCTGGATTTTGGCCAGTCCCACGATATTGTGGATAGCGTGATGGGTCAGGAGGCCCAGTAAGCTGCTAGCAGTTCCATTCCTTTTGAAAACCGCTAATCAACTCACAGATACGATATAAAATGCTAAACTTGACAATTCTAGTAAAACAACTCAGCATGTCAGCAAATATTACGCATTTGATGTCGAACAAAAGTGGGTGGCAAATAGGCAATCGTGAGCATTACCACCAGTGAAATGTTGCTAGTGGTGTGGAACACGCTTTTCCGCACTTTTAGGTGAACCTCAAGAAAGTGTGCCCGTTGAACACCTCTAGGTGGCTGACACCTTGAAGACTAGATTTAAAAATCACATGTTTTTGCTGACGCGGATGGATAAGGTGTCGAGTCAGAGTAGACACTAACCACAAACACCAGTTTAGCGACTGAATAGCCTTCTTTATGATTGTAGGATGTAAAAGCTGTGCCTACCTACTCACGTAACTCCAGTCCATTCAAAGGTGGTAGGAAGAAGTCTCTTCTCATGGTTAACTTTCATATCCATATTGAAGAGTTTTTGTACAATTTAAACGGTTTCCTTGACTAAGGTAGAGCAGCGGTTAGGTGCTACGCACTTGTCACAATTCCCAGCTATTATTCCATCAAGTGATCCAAATTGCGCCTCAACAATACGCACTCACTCCACTCTGACCTCAACACGACCGCTAACTCCTCCCTGTTACCGCCTTGCACCATTTATACGGTGAGGAACTCATCACCCTTCCCTCGTGCTGCATCTGTGTTGCCATTCATTGTCACATCTGCTCCTGCTCCGTCGGTTACTCAGCAATTGAACATAGAATGCTAGCTAGTTGCTGATCATCAGACAGAGAAGGCAGAGCAGGAAGGTAAGAAATTAACAACGCCGACGCCAACAAGGCTGCGCCTACACGTGTACACCTCCAGACCATACCACAAACAAAGTACTTTACTGTAAAACGGTAAAACGGACGTAGAGCCCGTCCGAAATTATGCAAACTACCATGCGCACTTCTTATTCTCATTAAAAATGCACATAGAGCCCATATTATATCCACATCTTTTGCATGCCTTGTGCATTAAGCTTTGAGCACATGGAAACAGGTGGACATTTGTATACTTGAGTCAGTGTTGGGCTAACTCTGCACAATGACAGCTAAAGGTATGTGGAAGAAGAGAAAGTCGCCAAACTTCATCATAAGAAATGTGTTTGCAATGGGAAGCTCGAAAGCTAACCAGATAAGAAAGCTGCTAGCTGCAACTAGCTGCTACTTCTATTTGAGGAAATGTGGAGAAACATATCAATTTCTCCTGCGCCAGCGCACCCTCTTCGCAATAAAAGCAGACAAGTGGTCCGAAGAGCTAGTGATAAGATTAGAACCGGCACAAACAGCGCAGTGACCATAACTCAGAAGCCAAAGTCTCCAACGCCAATGTGCTTTAATGTCATTGATCGCATCTCACGTCAATAACCCGACCAACCAGCTTTGAAGGGCAAAAATGTCCCTTTCGTACTGTCCACAATTAAAAAGATGTCCTAATTTCCTTTGAATTCTCAGGATGCTCATTCATAACGCTGATCAATCCTAAAATAACTGCGACAAAAGTGCTCCTGTATGCCTTGTATTCAAGCGCATTACCATCCCGATCGCCCCAACACTTCACAGCGAAACCATTGCATGCCACCCCGTCCAGACTTGACAACCGCCATCACCAACACAATCAGCTCACCAAAAATTTCTCTGCCGTTTATTGCTACCATTACTTGCAGGCGAATACTAGTTACCACAATCGAGTCACCACTCAGCCCTATGTTTTTACAGCATCCACCTCTCCATGCATCGATCCTAGCTTGCCTTAGCCACTACACAGAACAAACAGCATTCTCAAGAGGTGATGAGGCAGTACAACCACAGTATGCAAGCAGATACTCAATGTGACGCAGTTAAGGAAACTTAACAACAGTCTCATAGACACAAACTCCACGTGTCTCCAAAATGAATACCGTGCATCCACTAGCAGCAGCAATCACTACCGAATTAAGCAACGAAATTAGGGGCTTACGTGCAGCGATCGTCGTGTTCGGAAACATCGCAGACACCCTCACTGACATTTATGCCGCTATCGCTGATGTCGAGGTATTCGATGGCTTCAACACCTTTGCTATGACTACCACCACACGAAGCTGACGCCGTCTCACCACTCACCTCTACCTTCCCTTCGCCAAATTTGGCAACCACTCACGACTTCTTATTCAATTATGCCTGCCGTTTCCACCGCTGTCAACCGTGATTTAGAGGCTCCATCACCATCATTACCATCAGCGTGGTCTAACTAAGGTAACTCTTAACGAAAAACTGAAAAGCAAAATTATTTGGGAAAGTTATCTCAACAACCGAGGTCTGGTGTGCATTGAAAGTGCAGAGAAAGTGGCCTAGAACGTTAAGAAAAACAAAACAGCAAGGATGAATTAGGAGAAAAATGGACGAAGAATCAGGAAGTTAGTATTCTAATTTATTGTAAAAGTAACGCTGTTCAATTCTCTTACTATACAAAGCACACAAATCTATGCTAGATACCGATCTAAGTTGATTTTTTTGATCAAATTCGTCAAAAACGGGGACATCAACATCGATAAGGGTTGATATTAGAGTTCGATTTCTTAATGTCGGGGCCCTAGATATTAATCCTATTCGGTTTCTGGGGTCAAGTTATGTCATAATGGGGACTAGAATATCAACTTGGGTCAATCTTAAGATCAAACGATATGATATTCTCGTCCATGATTTGGGTTTAGATTGGTTCTAAGGTCAAATACCCGACTTATGGTTTCGATTTCTTGCCCAACTAGAGGACCGGCATGCAGCAATTGTCCAGCAGTTGGTCTTATCAAGGCATTGACCCGTCGACCGGCGCACGCATGAACGCGGATGAGTCAGCAAAGAGGCAGTCGACAAGAAGAGCAACCACCCGATGCAAGCGATCCATCCCTTCACCCACTTCGTCGCGCAAAGGACAACCGCTCCTTGAATTAAAATTCAAACAGACTTGTATTTTAAAGGCGTATTACCTTTCAAATAAACTAAACACTTTGGTATTTTGAGGCAAAAGTTTGATATGATCATTAAGCAATGCTTCCCTGCAAACAAAGCCTTAACAATCAAACATACAGCTCTTGGATGCCTCCTGCTTATTTATTTCAACAAAATGTCACTGCACAATAATCGTTCCCTTCCAATGCTTTAGCTGTAAGCGACCTTTATTTGCATACAGTGTAAAAGGAGGTGTTCATTAATTTTTCTTAATAAATTTACGCTTAAGTTTCTTCACTCAGGGAGAATATTTAGAAGCGATGCAATGGGACATGTGGTAGAATTGCAGAGATCAGAACATTAATTTCGCTGTAAAAATCAAGTCCAGACGAATAGGTAGATTGTCAAAATCGTCCATGTGATTGCTCTTGAATCCGCTGTCTTGTAAGCACTGGTAGCAGTCACTTCACTATTGCACCCAAACTTCGAAGTAGGAGAGTTCAAAGTTAAGGATTCGTCAAACCAATGCTTACCGCAATCGTGAATCACGAGGTCAGACACGCACATAAATATGTGTGATGCCTCTTAATTTCTCCGTACAGTCGTCTCAATGTCACATGCAATAAAAGAGTTATATTACAGTGAGAATTTGGGAATTTTGCAGGTTTTGCGCAATTTAAGGTACTCACTCTATGAAACGCGTGTTCAGTTCTATTAGGCCTAATCACCCTGATGTTCGCTGCATCGTGTCAGCTAACCACAGCTGTTCAACGGGCACACGTTCCTGAGGCTCACCTGGAGGTGCGAGAAAAAGTGTTCCCTCCTGCTAGTGATATGCTATTAATGGTAATGAACATGCCTCACTAATTTGTGGCAGTGAATTGCCTACTTGACTTTTGTTTTCATCTTAAACAAAAGCGCCATCGTTATTAACGTGCTGAGTTATTATGCCAGAAATGTTAGCTTTGCTATTTTATGATTTATCTGCGATGTACTTAGCAATATTCAACGGAAACGGAGAATCTGGAAGCTTACTGGACCTCTTTTGCCGCTTTGAGCATCCTGACCCATCACTCTATCCGTACTTTCGTGGAATTGGACAAAATCCTGCACTTACCAGCGGCTTCATACCGCACTTGACTGTAGTGTCTGTCAGTGAAAAGCCGAAACAAAATTTTACAATTTCTTTAACAACACATGCAGCCATGCTTGTGGCCACTATACACAGGTAAGCAAAATAATATGTCGCGCAAATTAGACACTGATCCAAAGGTCTTTCTAAATATACTTGGCTTCCTGCAACGTTCAAGCATGCTAACAAATCTTTGCAACTTAACGGCAATAATTTGTTGGGGAACATTACTAGCACTGCTTAAATTTGAACAGCTTGTTTGGGCAAACTCCGACCAAGTAGGCTGCGTCATGCAAAGATGCGATGGCCTCAGACCTTATTGGAGCAAACCACAATATCTGACTGTCTGTCAATACAAGCCTGGGTAAGTCTGATTTGTCTGCACTTATTCGCAGACACAACTTTACTGCTTCTTCTAATCTTTCACGTTCCTTTAAGGGAAACTATATTGGAAGGAGTTGCAGCAGATGTTCCAGGGGACGTTTGTGCCTCCGCTGTCAGTGCCTGAGAAAAGATCAATTCATTGATGCATATCCTACAGACAGACTTGGAAATGTCAATGACAGATTTGTGCCAGCATGTCGGCCTACTAGCTCGTATTCGTTTATTGTGCGTAGTTAAATCGGTGCCTTCCTGGTTGCGAATCACATTAGTTGCAGCTGTGTTTCCTTTTCTCAATTTCAGCTTCATTAATAAAGCACAAATAAAATTTGTCTTTTCAACCTTGTTTTGTTGGGAACAATCATTTGGCCTATTGTATGATTGGCACCATACGAAGCATTTGATTAGGTATTAATTTATGGTGAATGGCGGCGCCTGGGAAGTGCGCTCGGTTTGCGATTTTGCTGTTGCTGTGAAAAGACAATGTTTGCCTCATTTAAACATTCTAGTGGATGGAGGTTGAACACAATATCTTGAGTATCCCTCTTGACATGGCGTTTGGTTCAGTCCGTTCTCTTTAACGACCCATTAATTCGGCAACATTTTTATCAACATTTATTCCTATATTTCAACTGTATTCAGCTAGAAGCGCATTTTTCCAGGAACATCAACAACGATGCTTTGGCTGCGGAATGGAATATAAAGCCTTGCAGAAAAATAAAATATTAATGACTCTTTCGGGATAATAAATAATGCAAACAAGATGAATTTGACAATTCCATCGATAGAAGGACATATTAGCATACTGCTTCATTGGCACATTTGCTGCCTTTGGTCACAACAGGCATAAATTTTAACTAGCTTTGAGGTTATTTAGTATTATTGAAACGCATTAACTTGACGGTGCTGAAAATACATGCTTGCAGCCCTTACGTATGGCAAAGTTAATTGCGAAACCGACTAAATTATAAATGAAAAAATCACATGGATATCTTCTTTGCTAAGCCGTATCGACAAACATCACATGGCTATGCAAACTAAAAAGATGTGAGGACATGATTTTGCGTTGCTCAGCATCACTTTGCGTTTAAGAAAATACAGAATTGGCGCTACTGGAAGTCATAATATGTGCCCTTTTAAAATTGCGTTTGCCTGCTTGATGCGACCGTGATTTACGCAGTCCATCTTGGCCAAAACATGTATACAATGCTTGACGATTTCTTGTAAGATTTGCTACTATGTCATCCGCGATGGGTTAAAATTATTAAGAATCTGTAAAAGCTTTTATCTTTTGCCTTGTTTTACTTCAGGGAGATTGATCAGTGCTTTTCTAAAGGTAGGGAGATTGCACAGAAAGTAGGCTATAAGGTCGAACTTGAGTTGAACGTTGATCGTTGATGCATAGGTGAACGTGCTCCATCGTGAAGAATTGCGGCCCTTCACAATCGTACGACGCTTGTCACCGGAAGTCATTTTCATCATCAAATGAAAGATAATTATCAAGCTCATATGACTGTATTGAAATGAATGGGTTGCTTAGAAATGATGGTACCATACTACCTTTCGAGAGCCTCTAATGATCTTCTTTAGCAATCTGGACGACAAATGTTTCATTACCAACGCTAAAATTGGCCAAGCCAATATGTAACAGCTGAGAAAACGACTAGCAGGCATTTTTGCTACCCAAGTAAGGTTCAAACCTATCAAATTAAGAACACAATGTGGCATCAAACGCAAGAGCGCACCGGCAGATTTAAGTGACAATTGAACAATCACAGATTACTTCCGAGAAGAACTGCGTCCCGTAAACACAGGTGCATTATTGTGCCCTGTAAAATCATTCTTACAATTGACAATCCTATGCAGCCATTTAGGTTCTCATTTTCGCTTCTAACCCTAAGTTCTTTTATGCCTAACCAATAAGTTTCGTTTTATATCACTCTGGTCTGGCGGGGTCTGGTGCGCTGCACAACCACCTAAGACGAAATCGCGCATTCGAGCACAAATATGTTTCTTGTTACTTTGCTCCTCACTTTATTCTCCCGATTAATATCATGTGGCAGTCCCGTGACAAGCCATTTTGCGTCCCTTCAGAGACATTGACTAAGTAGACTCTCGTTTCTAACTAGAAGTTCATAAGTTTAGGCAATAGGTGAAACATTACTACATGAATTGGCCACCTTTAGCACATGGAAAACCGCCTTGGCCATAAAGGGTAGAGAGGACGTAATTTCGCCGGATTCATCTTTGGGTATTTAGCTGCACTTCATTATCGGTACGTAGCGTGAGCTAGCTTCCAACAGCGTTGCTGCATTTCCGCCAGTGTTGAGGTATTTACCTACGTTTGAATTGACACATCCCCTTTAACTTGTGTTGCCTGCAGGCATGGATTATGCTTGTTCTTTCTTTGCTACAAACTATTACTAAGTGGAGAACAATAGTTCATAGCGGCAAAAGAGGGACTGCTTTGGTCTGCATGGCTGACGCTGACTACGCGCATTGGTTCTATCCACACGTTTATTTAAGTGAACAGTGTTGGTCGTAACTAACAGTTGACAGGTGTGTGAACACGACCTCCCCAAGGGAACACGCCGTGCGACGCGTCTTACAAGTGCATACAGACTATTAGTTTACCTACTCCTTGCTAGCTGCACGTGTACATGTTTGGGGCTCACTTCGATTTGGCGACTAAGTAATCACCTTATCCATTGGGTGATTTATCACACAATTATTCTGATTTCACTTTGACAGAGGCTAAGTTCGTTTGCGTATACTAATGATTACATAGGTCGGGGTGCATGAAAATATGGAAGATGTGGCGAGAGCATGAAGAATTTTTGAGCAAATAGAGTGGACAGTAGTGAGAGTGCTCCAAATTAGACAGAGAGATACTTCGAGATCCGAATGAATTAGTAGACAAACATTTCACTACCTTTGATCAACTCAAAGATAGTTCATTACAGTGGTTGAATTCTGCAGATAGTGAAGGCGAGTAAGGTCCATGTCGTCTAATCTGCGATGTATAGTGACCGGTGGGTGGAATATGGAGACTCCAACTCTGCCATTCGCATGGCGTTTGTAGTGAGGTGCCAGAGCTGACTAAGTTGCCTGCTTTAAATGCACACATCCAAAGTAATATTTGAAGCAAAATAAGGGTGTTGTCATGTTGATAATCTGCTCACATTGACTTTGCGCTGGCATAGAGGGCAAGACCGGGTAAGACAGATCCACATCAGTAAGGGCGGAACGGTGCAGAAGAGGGCAAGACAGATTGGAGCTGATTAGCCACTGGATTTACAAAGGATGCCAGTCTTGCCATCAGTGCAGATGAGATATGAAATGCTGCTTCTGTCAGCGCATTATTTTGAGAATCAAAAGCCTTCCATTGCGTGAAATTATTTCACTCCCAAGCACCATCATTAGTTAGTGCAACAGCATGAAATGTTAGCTTTGGAGTCAAATTCAACACATCCGTAGGGTGCTTCCTTTCGTCTATTGCAAATTTAGGGCATCGATTTTGGGCGGCAGTTCCATGTGGATTATGTTGTTTTCGCGGGGTGGTACTAAGGCTCAAACAGGGTTGGCTGACTCCATCGTAAAGCGCCAATAATCATAATTTTGCGTTTCACAATGCGCATTGCAAATCTGGAAGATAGGTGAGAAATCGCTAAACACTACAAAAGGATGGTTGTCGAATATTTCTTAAGTACTAGGCAAAACAAGTTGCTCTAATGGAAGATGTGGCACAGTTCTCGAGGTACCTGAGGTCGCAGAACATCATGAAGCTCACATGTGTTACAAAATCAAACACCTCTTCTCAGTGGTTAAGCAATTTAATTTGGATTGCTTCCATTTCCGCCATTTGCACTGAAATCCTTCCCTTTTGAAAGGTGTGGTATTTACACATTTGTCATATTTACGCGTAAGATTTGAGTTGGCACAAGATCATTACGCAGACGTTCAAAGCCTTTCCTACGCTGACACTCGTCCTTGGTGTGTTTGCTTATAAAGGTACTTCTTACAGGAAAATGATGGTGAAATTTAAGGCTTCAAAAGCTACTGTAGATGGAACAGTGCTACTACAACCTTTAGCGACACTTAAGGAGCCTGCACAATGATCTTGTGTTCTATGCAGTCTTTTCAGGCCTCTACTTGTATTTATAGTCTTATTTTGAGCCAGGAAGAGAACGATCACTTTTTACGATGTTGAACCAGCTAAACTTAGCTAAATTTGGCAAACAGTTGATAAGTAGGTCAAATTCAAAAGTGCATGAGGCAAAGCCGATATATATGTACTTGCAATTTGCAAAACAAATACAAGCGCTTTGCTTTGAATGTGTGGAAGTTATCGTAATGCACCACGAAGAAATGGAAATACAACATTCTGCTTTCTGGGGTGCATCCTTATCTATTCTGCGTTACCGTATGCATCATCATATTGCCTGCCAGGCCCCATTCAAGGCGTTTCGCAGCTCTTTTAAAATAAGCCATCGTTTGTAATTTATTTCTAGAAACTGCTTTGCCCCAAAAACAAGTTCCTTGAGCAGCTTTCGAACTCTTACGCAGGCATTACAAAGTTTCGTAAAATAGGGCCGAACTAACTCAGAGCATAATAGAAATCGGCACAAGGGGGGAGACTTGTTAAACACAACTCCTTGGTGCAACATTCAGGCGCAAAGTAATGCCCATGAATGTAAGATTCCATGGTGAAAGTGAACCTGATTGATTTTACATCGCAAGGACCTTTTGAAGGCTGCAGACCCTCCTGCCTTGTTCAATCTTGCTGCATTTTAAGCAGCAGATAAATTGCAAAGCAGTTCTCGGATTGGTAGCGCTGGTAGCAGCCAATAGCGGAGTAATGCAATTTGTACTCACGGAGCAAACCAAAGAAGTACAAAGTCAGCAAAAGCAGCTTAAAAACACGAATTACCTACTGCGCTTTTCGGTTCGTGTTCTGATGCAGTCGGTTTGAGAAAGTAAAGGGTTCATTTACATTTGTCAGGGATAAACGCATCGATTACATGTACACAGTAAGGCAAACAACATAGTCAATAACTTTGTATTCAATAACATTTCGGTGAACATGACAATAGTAACAATATAATAATATAACAACATAAAAGAGCAGATTAAATATGATGCGATTTTAGTGAGATAAAGGCTATATATTATGACTGGGCGCGATACAATACGCGGCATCCTTACATCTCGAACTTGGCTAAAGTATGTCGAAAGTGGATGGGTTTCGCCATGGATGGTTTAACACCCCATTGGCAGTGTCAATTATAAGATGAGGGCATTAAAACACAATTGACCTCGGTGCTTGGTTAGGCGCCACGTATGCTACGATTATTTATTATTTTCTTGTAAATTGTGGATCAATTAGGGGTTTAAACAGCGCCCACCGTTGCTTCACTTCTGCAGTTATCCTGCAAGTTTTGATCCCCATGTCATGCGTCAAGTCGAATTCGTCCCAATGCCTTCGTGTCACATCTTGATTTCTTCCAATATCGGAGTCTGCTCAAATGCTTGGTACGCTCGAGTGCCAGTTGATGTGACAGTTGACTGCTTGTTTCAGCTTTTTCACAGTTAGAAACACGGCCGCTCGCATAGATCTACTTATAGTGAAACGTCATTCCTCATGACGTGATGTGACTCAAGTAGTGAAATCGCAGGATTTATCTGGAAAGAGCTCGCAAGCATCTCGTGCACATGCTATTCTGTCAGAGGCTGCGACGACGCAGTTATCATGTGCATGGATAAGGCACTTTCTCCAAAGGTCAGCGCCGATTCCGATGATTGGCCTACTGTTTATCAACTAACGCTCAACCGGAAATTTCATGCTCTGGGCTTGGCTTTCTTTACATTAGGTAAACACTTAATTAGGAAAGTAAAAAAAAACAATACTCTAGTTACCGTTGCAAAGCGACATGCTGGCAGGGTGACCATAATAAACGAAGACGAAGGAGGATATCGACATGAAGAGAGGTGTATGACGTTTGAATGATACTGCGAACTGTTTTTATTGGTTGATTGCTTGGTGTCAATGCCAACAAGATGCAGTGCAATCATTGAGTCGAAGATAGCAGTGGGATGTCCACAGCAAAGTTCGAGGAGGTGTTCAAAGGAAAAACTGAAACAAAGACCACAAAATACCATCCCACATAATTTGTTTGAAATATTAGGAGCTGTGTCAGGCATGACTGCTGAAACATACTGGAGAATTGAAACCCTTGATAGTCAGCGTGCATCCCTCTGTGGTAGGCACCATTTCACTTCCTTTCAATGGGTTAGCGTAGTCCATTCGTGTCCACCTTTCTTCTTGCATTGACTTGAGATGATCAGCGTCAAAGTAAACTGAAGTGTACCCAAGCATCGTCGGTGTCTCCAATCTCCAATTTTCACGATTATGCTGGACTTCTCTTGCCTAAGGAAAGTAAATCAAAGAAAACAAGTATTTAAGCCAAGCTTTTATTAGCTGCCGTGATTTAAAACTCAGAGTAGTAAAGCAGTACGTTTTTCCTGAAGCTATGAGGAGCATACCTGTACATCGCCCTTTTTGAAATACGTTTGAGAAACACAACATACAAAACAATCATACAAAAGATAGACGCTATGCAAAACCAGGTAAAATGAATGGAATTACTAAGGTGTGTATTAAATTCCTAGGCAGGGTTCTTTAGCATGCCAATGCGAATTTTGCTGACCAAAGTTTTAACTATCGGCTTATTTAGATCTTGACGCATTGGTTCGTTACTATTGGACTCTCTGTGAATGAAATTCGACCCGCCTTCTCTCAAATATCCAACTATAGACTTATTAGCCTTAAGCAATGCAACCAAAAGCACTTTTCATTTAAACCATTTGTTCCACCTAAATACTTGAAAACTTCAAATCGCTCTCCTTTTATGGTGCTTAATGTTGTTTTATCTACATTCTTGGTTCGCAATGCGCATTGTAGAACGCAAAGACTATAACTGTTGGAACATTACGTCGGAGCCACTCAACTCTATGTGAACCTTGGTGTCACCCCACGGAGATAGCATAATCCACACAGAACTGCCAGCCAGAATCAATGACCTACATTTGCAGTGGATGAATGGAAAACACTAAGGGCGTGTTAAAGCTGGCCTCAGTGTGAATCGCCTTTACGTGTATCCAAAGCCAGCATTTCGTGCTGTTGCACTGACCAATGATGGCGCTTGTGAGCGATCTGATCGCGCGTAGTAGACATTGAGTGTCATCGAAAAATCATGAAAATGGCTGCTTGAATTGGCAGAGTAGTGTGATATGTGAGTGTGTTGTACAAACGCAGACGAGGGCTGAGGAAATCGATTTGTCTGTATAAAGTCTGAGACTGGATTGGGGCGCTGGATCACTTTGAGCCAAGGAGCGAGACCCCTTCGTGCGATTTCAGGCCAGCCAAAGTTTGCTAATTTTGACAAATGGCTAACAAACACATCCAACTTTAAGAAGTGCGCAAAGCATTGTCTATATTCACATGTAAATTAGGTAACAAAACCGGATGCATTCCGGTAAATGTGCGGAAGTTGTTGCAATCCACCCCAGCCTATTTGTCAAGTTCTACTCAAACTATTTGCAGCTTTTTAGATTGTTATATCACTTTGCTTTTATTTTAGAAAACGGCTTCACACCAAAAGGAGGTTCTTTACGCATATTCCAAACTCTTATGCTCAGAAATCGCAAAGATTGATAAAATAGGGTAGAACTAACTCAGCCTGATAGAATTTGGCACACGGGAGAGAATCGTCAAGCACAACTCTTGAGTGCAATATCCAAGCGCAAAGTAATGCCCATGGATGTGGGTTTGCCTGATGAAATTGATCTGGATTGATTTTACATCACAAAAGTATGTTGAAGGCTGCAGACCCTCTTGCATTATTCAATTCAACCTGCTGCTTATGCGTATTGAGCAGTGAATCAATTGCAAAGCAGTGGCAAGGTTGGCGGTGGTGGTAGCAGTAGCCAATGGCAGGTGGAATGCTACCAGCATTCACGAAGCAAACCAAAGGAGTGCAAATTGAACAAGAGCAGCTTTGAAAAGCGAATCACCTATTGCGTTATTCGGTTCACATTCAGATGCGTTTATTTTGGGAAGGCAAATGTCGCAATTGCGTTGGTAAGAAGTAAACACATCGGTTACTTGTGGCTGGATTTTACAATTGCATTAAATTTGCTCCATATTGGCGGCTGGCATGGCTGGCGGAACCCATTCGTTGTATGTAGCTAACACTAACTCGCTAATCAATTACCCTTCAATAAATATAACAATAATATTGACATTAATAGTAAATCGAAACGCATGCTTATAAGATTAGAGGACGGTTTGGATGCGATACGATTTTATTGAAATGAAGGCTGCTTATTGTGGCTGGGTGTGATACAATGCGAGGCATTGGTAAAATGCACAAATTAGAGGTTTGCCTTTAGTTTTATTTGCCGCATTTCTTACATTCAATGAGGGCCTGACTAGTCATAACCAAGTGGACACCAATCAGCCTAAAAGCCTGGCACGAGTTTCACGTGTCTCGATACTCATTCAACATATGAGTCACCCATCATTGATCTCCATAGCCTGTAATCAGTTTCTTCTCTCAAACGTTTGGTTGCAAAATTGCCAGTGTCAAAATTCCGCACGATTTCCCATTTGCTGGAGCGTGCAATGTCTATAAGTGCGCGATTTACCATTCTGTTTCAGCCACGCCTTAGAGTCTATCAGCCTGATGGAACCTTTATCCTCCACCTGTCATTGTACTTATTTCCATCCCACAACCATTTTTCTCGTAGCCAGTAATCGCTCTTAATCTGCTCGTTCTATCGTCACTTCTAAAGTGTGACTTTCGCGGTTCTCATCGTCGCCGGAAGGACATGAAGTCGGGAAATAGCGAAGAATAATGATGATGCACAAATCTTTTTCATTTCTACTCTTTCTGTCACACCTATCCTTAACTCCTACTCTAACTTCCCGGTACCTATTAAGGTGAGGAGACGCGACAAAAGGCGACTCTCGGTGTAGAACAGAGCTGCATGTCAAAATACTTAAGCGTTTGGACGTGGCCTTCTTTGGATGCCAAACACTCGTTGCTTGACACAAATTAACGGTCACAAGTGAGCCTTCAATTGTACCCTACCAAATCGTAGCTAATGCTACAATGACCGTCCTGGTAATTGTCAAAACCTAAAGCCATTTTAACGAAATCTGGGCCCAAGATAAAGTGAGGAAGACGTCGAATAATATTTGTTTAAAGAAGGAATACAATGAAAAGGAAGAAGTTTTTTAATAGGTTGTATAAATTCAAATTTTGTTCGTGTTCGCATCCTGAACCCCATTGAGCTTTTAACTAGATCACGTATGGATGAAGTCCTAGGGATAGACATCTTCACTGACTGACGTGTTTGCGTGTGTATACATAGAAGTAGGACGCGGGTGCACGTACATGAGGAAAAGCAAGTAGGAAACGCAGGAGTTAGAATTCGCAACCAAGTCTCCATCTAAGCCAACTCATAAGCATGAACGCGTCTACTTACTGATGGCAGACCGAGCAAATCTATGTATATATGCACGAATCCACGAGGCTGGCATGCAATTTCTCCTACTGGGCACTAGTTACTCTACCCTATCTTCAGATTGAGGTATCGATCTGACGGACTCTGTGCATGAAATGCATTAAATAACAATCAATGATTTCCAATGGGCTACAGTCGATGTCAGGCTTTCAGCCAACAATTCCTCTCACAAATCCATAACCTAACAAATTAAAGATTACCAAGTACGAGGTTACAAATGATGGCAGCGTCGAGGCGATCATAGATACATTAGTAAGCGTCGTGTGAAGGCAGCGCACTACTAATGGCGGGCGAGTAGACTGTGGATGAGTCAAGACACTGCCTCCCATACTGAGCCGAGTGCGCCCATAACACTAATGAGACATTGATGTTTCAAAAACGGCTTACATCCGCATGGACCGACTGAACCAGTGAATGTGTGCTGACTTGCATCAGGATAGCCATTGAATTACGTCGAAGGCTCATGAGTGTTGCCGCAATCTTGATTCCCAAATCAAGACTAGAATAAGCGAATCAAGTCAGAGAACACAATGGATGAATCCTGCTGAAACCGGCTTTCTTGCATAAATGTCTTCTAGCAAAAAAAGTGCCGAAATTGACCGACCAAGACTAACCTACCATCGCGATTGGCATAGTGGTAAATCACGACTGAATTTCTTTTTGAAGTCACCTAATAATTTCTAATAAAATAAGGGACCTCATGTAGGAAGTACAAAAGGCGGATGAAATCTATAATCACAGCCTACGAGAAACCAACTCGCTAAAATGAGAGTTAATCATAAAATCAAATGTGGTCCTATTATGGATTGGCTCCTACATTATGTCGCCTCTCTTAACTATTCCGCTTTTGTGCGGCGCCATCAAAGCAAAGTTGTGACGCAAACAATATATCATGGCTTATTAGGTTGCTCAATGGTTAAAATGAAGAATTTTGCTCTAGTAGGCTACTTCACCACTAGAAAGGATCCCAGGGTTGTAAATGAAATCATCCTTCATACAGTTTTGCAATGTGCGCATAGTTTTCCACGATTGCCATCTCAGCAGCAGTGAAGATTTTGATTTATTAAGGTATACCTTGCCAGAGTTATCAAGACCTGGATAATTTGTCTTTTAAAGAAAAAAAGATGGACAGCAAAGCAAGCGGAATGTGCACACGAATTTCCGTAACTCATTATAGCAACATTAATTATTGCTTATTCGAAATGATCATGTGTAACCCCCGCCATTTGAATTCGATGTGTAAATTAGTGTTATAGCTGCCGCATCTTATGCTTTTTCTTTAAAATGCACACAGGTGACAAGCAAGATCCTCTGAACGAGTACTGCTACGATCAGAGGGGCAGGTAACAAAGCAGCAGGGCAGTCAGGCGAAGCGATTGCCTAAGTAACCGAAATCAGTATTTGTACTGGTGACAGTAGTCGCCCCAAAATAGGCCCAGTGGCGTTTCGCAATTGATGTGCTTGGCACTCATGTAAGGTGAGAGCGATTTAGTGACAAGTTCCTATAAACATTTTTGGTTAGTTTCACATAAATAACATTGCAAATAGTAAAGTCGAAATATCGCAATAAGCAGAGCCAGAAGCACTCACTGTGCCAAGCATATAACTTAAAAGCTAAACCATGTAAATGATGGTCCGATAAATTGGCAACGCGTGTTAAAATTTAGTAATAGTTCGAATGCAAGATTTCATGATATCGCAACGGAAATTTTAAAAGGAAAGACGCGATTTTTAAATGCATCTTCTACAGTCAGCCTGTCAATGTATACTTATAAAACAATGGAAATGATTGAGAATTCTTGACTTCTAAATCCAAATAGAAGGGTGGTAAAATTTTAATTGCTTCGGAGTTATATGGACAGTACAGCAATTGTTGTGTGCAATAATGCACTTAGGAGGATGTTGAAAGGAAAAAAAACCAAATAAAGAGCGGAGTAGAAGTTGGTTCCGATCCCACTAAGATGCAAAGATGGAAAACGTGTGTAAAAGAACCCACTTACTCTACTTAACCTGTTGGTTGAGCTAGAGAAATGAGGCGTGGTGTTGTGTGATGAGGCGCTAAAAAGGACACGCTGCCCCAGGAAACCAGAAGGAGTGAATGAGAAGAATGAGTAGCTCATGGAAGTGGATTTGTACTGGAACTTGGGAAGGGAGAAGAAGAGAGGAGAGTGGCATCTCTTTTGCCAGTCCAAACGTGTCAATTAATCCTACACATCTACAACGATCAACAGCTTCAACGAGACACGATGGGAAAGCTCGATTTGGCGTCGCCGTCTTTTTGGTCGGTTTTGAAGCAAATATAATAGTACTTGAGCAATGGCAACAAAGCTGCAACGGGACGCGAAATTTTGGCCAGATAGAAAAGCTCAGTTTAGCCTTGGCAAGTCCTGCAGAGATTACCACGGTACTTCAATAACGCGCGAACAATTCTAAGCGAATTATTGCGGTTGATTTCAGCTGCTACTGATTTCGGGCAGCAAAACACATTTTGAAGCGGTACAAAGATGACTGAGGTATGAAAACGGATATGGAATAAAGAAACCCGCCCCAAACGTGACCAAGGGCCCAAATTATGTGTTGATGCCACATTTTCTCTATTCTATGTCTGCAGAAACCCTTTCACCTTACTTGAGAGAAAAACGGATGGCATGGTGAGATGTGGCGCGAAGGCTCGTCAATCATGGTAGGTCAAGCAGACTTTGTGTAACAGGTCTGTCAAAAAGAATCATACCAATTTCACAAAGTTAGGACAACAGCAAACTCTTCGCCATCACATGCCACACGACAGGCAGATTTTCACGATCAACATGACTACACCTCAACCATCCAATATATGGTTGTGTGGCCTAGAGTCCCCACAGATGTGATGCTTTTCAAAATGTTCGTGCGAAATCTTTTCCAAACAGATTAGTTCAGTGCAGTAGACGATCAGACTGAGCCATTCTCGAGGCTTAGTGGCCATTATTCCTATCGTATGAGAGCGACGCTAAAGCACTCCCTTTCTCTCTTATGCAAATTTTCTGGTAGCCAACGCTTCACTATTCCATGTTCGTTTCCTCAATTCTGCATGCTGCATAACCGATAATGATCTTTTCTAAGCAATCCAGTCAGCCAAACACTCTGACACCAGGTGTAGAGATAACAATACTACTAACTCCGTTAGTGACTGGCAATGGCTTTTATTGCTTTTAGTGCCAATAAGAGGGTAAGAGCTTTTATGATTCTACGCCAGAATGTGTGCGTGATGGAGAGAGAGGGATTTCGTTACGTTTGCATAGCACGCCTCAGAAATAATAAGTGCCACCGGACAGACGAGGTCAACCGGAGACTGCACATGTGTTTGTCAAGCAAACGAACCAAATTGCCACAACTCGTTAACATAATGAGTATTCAGGAGTGAAATCGTTGCAAAAGATAAGAAATGCAAATTTTGAAGACTAAGGCTCCTCCTCAGGGAATCGCATTGACTGACGCCTAGTATAATTAAACTGCCAAAGTTGTTCTGTGCTACATCATGCGCTTCATCTTTCGCACATTCTTTGCAATCTATCTTGTATTACAGTGATACCATAATGAATTCGCAAGTTAACACTTGTGAAACCCAATTCCACTTTCCTCTACTTTCGAGATTCACTTTGCAGTAGTGTTGGTCAAGACCAAACGTGAAAAGGCGAGCATACCCGTAACCGCTAGTCGCTCAGCCAAAATTTACTATTTAATTCACGCCGAGACTATAAGACATGAGAAAGTTGAAGGTGACAGCCATATGATTGGTGCGAGTGTGCACAAACAAACTCCAAGCATATGTGTGTGTTGCTCCCAAGTATGCTAGTGACAGGTCTATCCAGTGGCAGATGATTCAGAGAAGTAATATTATTGCGAGCACCTCCCCCATTTTAAAATCTTATAATATTCAACATGCTAACGGTGTTTTTATCGAAAAAGAAATCTCGTACCACATAAGGTTAAAAAATTGGTATAAACAATGTTGCGGTCCTATGAAATTGATCACCGGTGGGTTTATAGATGAGGCTTTTACGATCCACTGCATCAGGTTGCACTTTGTCCTGTTGGTAGAAATTAGCAGGCAACTTAGGCATCATTCTCAAATCTAAAAGTCTGAAATTGGTAATCAGTTGGCAAATTAGCTGTTTGAAATCTAGTTGACAATAAAGTATTTTTAGCTTTTGCTAAATTTATGTGGCAGCACCACAGATAATGCAGCAGCCGGTAAATGACAGCGCTATCTGCATTTTTAGCATTCTTCATTAACTCGCATCTCTATTAACATTGATTTCGATTTGGATGCCGGCTTAAACAACTGAGTGTGATTTTTAAATAAGATATTTATAGACGATGTGCACAGTGCGAAGACTTCCTCATTCTCCTCCTATTTGTGCGTTTAGCCCCATCACGAGAAGATTAATTACCCGGAGACATCCATATTGTTTGAGACAAAACGGTGGATCCATATCGCATTAATAGTAAGATATGGGATGGCCTCTATCAGCGCTAGAGGAATAAATCTGTTTGCAGGGAAAAGAGCGAATATAAGACGAATGTGAAAATTGTGTGAGAGAGAAAGGAAATGAGCTATCTTTGCTTTTATGTGGTGAGATATTGTCCACTAGACCTCGAGGGTGGCTCAATCTAATCGTCTGCTACACTGAACTGGTGTGTTTCGAAACAATTGTACACAAAAATTGCAAAACGCACCACATCTGTAGGGATTCTGCTCCACACATCCATACATCACATGGCTGTGTAGGCATACTAGTTGTGAAAATCTGCCTGTCGTGTAGCATGTGATGAAGAAGAGTTTGTTGTTGCCCTAACTTTATGAAATGGGGTGATTCTTTTTGACAGACCTGTTGCACAAAGTCTACTTGACCTACCATGATTGAGGGGCTATCGCGCCACATCTCACTATGCCACGTTTCACGTATAAATAGGTGGGATTTTCTCGTCTCCCTAATCCGCTTGTCAAGATGACGTGCTTGCGAAACAGTGAGTTAATAATTACACGGTAGATGTCAACTTTACATTCAAATGTTGCTCTGCGCATGCAAAGCAGTGATTCTGCATAACTTTTGTTTGTCAGGTCTCTTTGTGATAGTCCTCAGCCTGATTCTTCTCCATTCTACCGCATCGAGTCAGGTATCCACAGATGTGGAACGAGCACAAATGCTAGAAGCTCATTTGGAAGTTCGAGAAAGGGTGTATCCTCCTGCCAGCGATATGCTACTAATGGTGCGTTCCTTCTCCTTACCCACGTAGTTAGCAACACAGTTGTCTGCACTTCGAGTTATTTCGTGTGATAATGTGCTTGGCAGCATTTCATAGCATTCCTATCCACTTATCCAGGAGTACTCGGATGAGTTGGAACAACTAGCAGATTATTGGGCCAGTCGATGCAGATTTGAGCATCCGGATTGGACGCGATATCCAGAATACAAGGGACTTGGGCAAAATATCGCAGCCGTCAGTGGTTTTAAGCCACCCATCACCGAAGCCACTTGTGGCTGGAGTAAGGAAGACAAGTACTACAGTTATTTCAACAACTCTTGCAGCTACGTGTGTGGTCATTACACGCAGGTGAGAGAACAGCATATCCATCCCAGTAGTTAGGTGCAGCACATAGGTGTCATTCAGTGCGCTTTGCAAGGGTAAATCTTTCTAAGTATTGAACGTTTACTTACAATTTCGTGTGGCTTAAGAAAGTAGAAGCAAATTGATGGAAGTACATAACATGGTATTTTATGGCTAAGCACCATATAGTATGGCTTGTCATGCTTTTTTGTGCGCAACCAGATGGTTTGGGCGAATTCAAATCTAATGGGCTGTGCCATGCGGCGATGTGACTACATGCGACCTGAGTGGAGGAACCCACAATACTTTACAGTGTGTCAATACAAGCCTGCGTAAGTGTGATTGCCCTTAGAACGGTTGCTTGATTGGCTGACTGACGGAATGGATGGATGACTGCATAGCTGTTGGAAGAACATATCTTTGGTTTGCGCATTTGTGACAGAGGTGGTATAATTCTTTTAGTGGCAACTACTATGGAGAATATCCCTATACATATGGAGAAAGTTGCAGCAAATGTCTGATTGGCTACTCATGTTACCGCAAACAGTGCGTCAAACAGCCTACATGCAAAAAAGTGCTGCCGACATTGGGTTTAAAGGATCCCAAGGACAGAACTTTGCCTAAATGCGTGGTGTGGAAATGAGCCTAGCTACCAAAAACCCAACTGGTTACATCTGCCCTGGCGTCGTTGGTGTCGAACACCACATTTTCTGCTTATCCTACTGCACCAAGTTTTCCCTTCTTTAAGCATCAAGCCGTCCTATGTTGTTGATAACGCTAATAAAGCCAACACTTTCTTCGCTATCCTTGATTGTCAATGTAGCATCGGTTAGAGGCATACACGTATTTGCATGTCTGTAAAAATGCGAATGACACTATGGGAGATGCTGATTATATGGAGTCATTGGTGAATTAAGCAGAATGGGTGGTCCCTGTAGTTTATACCAATTTTTTAACCTTATGTGGTACGAGATTTCTTTTTCGATAAAAACACCGTTAGCATGTTGAATATTATAAGATTTTAAAATGGGGGAGGTGCTCGCAATAATATTACTTCTCTGAATCATCTGCCACTGGATAGACCTGTCACTAGCATACTTGGGAGCAACACACACATATGCTTGGAGTTTGTTTGTGCACACTCGCACCAATCATATGGCTGTCACCTTCAACTTTCTCATGTCTTATAGTCTCGGCGTGAATTAAATAGTAAATTTTGGCTGAGCGACTAGCGGTTACGGGTATGCTCGCCTTTTCACGTTTGGTCTTGACCAACACTACTGCAAAGTGAATCTCGAAAGTAGAGGAAAGTGGAATTGGGTTTCACAAGTGTTAACTTGCGAATTCATTATGGTATCACTGTAATACAAGATAGATTGCAAAGAATGTGCGAAAGATGAAGCGCATGATGTAGCACAGAACAACTTTGGCAGTTTAATTATACTAGGCGTCAGTCAATGCGATTCCCTGAGGAGGAGCCTTAGTCTTCAAAATTTGCATTTCTTATCTTTTGCAACGATTTCACTCCTGAATACTCATTATGTTAACGAGTTGTGGCAATTTGGTTCGTTTGCTTGACAAACACATGTGCAGTCTCCGGTTGACCTCGTCTGTCCGGTGGCACTTATTATTTCTGAGGCGTGCTATGCAAACGTAACGAAATCCCTCTCTCTCCATCACGCACACATTCTGGCGTAGAATCATAAAAGCTCTTACCCTCTTATTGGCACTAAAAGCAATAAAAGCCATTGCCAGTCACTAACGGAGTTAGTAGTATTGTTATCTCTACACCTGGTGTCAGAGTGTTTGGCTGACTGGATTGCTTAGAAAAGATCATTATCGGTTATGCAGCATGCAGAATTGAGGAAACGAACATGGAATAGTGAAGCGTTGGCTACCAGAAAATTTGCATAAGAGAGAAAGGGAGTGCTTTAGCGTCGCTCTCATACGATAGGAATAATGGCCACTAAGCCTCGAGAATGGCTCAGTCTGATCGTCTACTGCACTGAACTAATCTGTTTGGAAAAGATTTCGCACGAACATTTTGAAAAGCATCACATCTGTGGGGACTCTAGGCCACACAACCATATATTGGATGGTTGAGGTGTAGTCATGTTGATCGTGAAAATCTGCCTGTCGTGTGGCATGTGATGGCGAAGAGTTTGCTGTTGTCCTAACTTTGTGAAATTGGTATGATTCTTTTTGACAGACCTGTTACACAAAGTCTGCTTGACCTACCATGATTGACGAGCCTTCGCGCCACATCTCACCATGCCATCCGTTTTTCTCTCAAGTAAGGTGAAAGGGTTTCTGCAGACATAGAATAGAGAAAATGTGGCATCAACACATAATTTGGGCCCTTGGTCACGTTTGGGGCGGGTTTCTTTATTCCATATCCGTTTTCATACCTCAGTCATCTTTGTACCGCTTCAAAATGTGTTTTGCTGCCCGAAATCAGTAGCAGCTGAAATCAACCGCAATAATTCGCTTAGAATTGTTCGCGCGTTATTGAAGTACCGTGGTAATCTCTGCAGGACTTGCCAAGGCTAAACTGAGCTTTTCTATCTGGCCAAAATTTCGCGTCCCGTTGCAGCTTTGTTGCCATTGCTCAAGTACTATTACATTTGCTTCAAAACCGACCAAAAAGACGGCGACGCCAAATCGAGCTTTCCCATCGTGTCTCGTTGAAGCTGTTGATCGTTGTAGATGTGTAGGATTAATTGACACGTTTGGACTGGCAAAAGAGATGCCACTCTCCTCTCTTCTTCTCCCTTCCCAAGTTCCAGTACAAATCCACTTCCATGAGCTACTCATTCTTCTCATTCACTCCTTCTGGTTTCCTGGGGCAGCGTGTCCTTTTTAGCGCCTCATCACACAACACCACGCCTCATTTCTCTAGCTCAACCAACAGGTTAAGTAGAGTAAGTGGGTTCTTTTACACACGTTTTCCATCTTTGCATCTTAGTGGGATCGGAACCAACTTCTACTCCGCTCTTTATTTGGTTTTTTTTCCTTTCAACATCCTCCTAAGTGCATTATTGCACACAACAATTGCTGTACTATCCATATAACTCCGAAGCAATTAAAATTTTACCACCCTTCTATTTGGATTTAGAAGTCAAGAATTCTCAATCATTTCCATTGTTTTATAAGTATACATTGACAGGCTGACTGTAGAAGATGCATTTAAAAATCGCGTCTTTCCTTTTAAAATTTCCGTTGCGATATCATGAAATCTTGCATTCGAACTATTACTAAATTTTAACACGCGTTGCCAATTTATCGGACCATCATTTACATGGTTTAGCTTTTAAGTTATATGCTTGGCACAGTGAGTGCTTCTGGCTCTGCTTATTGCGACATTTCGACTTTACTATTTGCAATGTTATTTATGTGAAACTAACCAAAAATGTTTATAGGAACTTGTCACTAAATCGCTCTCACCTTACATGAGTGCCAAGCACATCAATTGCGAAACGCCACTGGGCCTATTTTGGGGCGACTACTGTCACCAGTACAAATACTGATTTCGGTTACTTAGGCAATCGCTTCGCCTGACTGCCCTGCTGCTTTGTTACCTGCCCCTCTGATCGTAGCAGTACTCGTTCAGAGGATCTTGCTTGTCACCTGTGTGCATTTTAAAGAAAAAGCATAAGATGCGGCAGCTATAACACTAATTTACACATCGAATTCAAATGGCGGGAGTTACACATGATCATTTCGAATAAGCAATAATTAATGTTGCTATAATGAGTTACGGAAATTCGTGTGCACATTCCGCTTGCTTTGCTGTCCATCTTTTTTTCTTTAAAAGACAAATTATCCAGGTCTTGATAACTCTGGCAAGGTATACCTTAATAAATCAAAATCTTCACTGCTGCTGAGATGGCAATCGTGGAAAACTATGCGCACATTGCAAAACTGTATGAAGGATGATTTCATTTACAGCCCTGGGATCCTTTCTAGTGGTGAAGTAGCCTACTAGAGCAAAATTCTTCATTTTAACCATTGAGCAACCTAATAAGCCATGATATATTGTTTGCGTCACAACTTTGCTTTGATGGCGCCGCACAAAAGCGGAATAGTTAAGAGAGGCGACATAATGTAGGAGCCAATCCATAATAGGACCACATTTGATTTTATGATTAACTCTCATTTTAGCGAGTTGGTTTCTCGTAGGCTGTGATTATAGATTTCATCCGCCTTTTGTACTTCCTACATGAGGTCCCTTATTTTATTAGAAATTATTAGGTGACTTCAAAAAGAAATTCAGTCGTGATTTACCACTATGCCAATCGCGATGGTAGGTTAGTCTTGGTCGGTCAATTTCGGCACTTTTTTTGCTAGAAGACATTTATGCAAGAAAGCCGGTTTCAGCAGGATTCATCCATTGTGTTCTCTGACTTGATTCGCTTATTCTAGTCTTGATTTGGGAATCAAGATTGCGGCAACACTCATGAGCCTTCGACGTAATTCAATGGCTATCCTGATGCAAGTCAGCACACATTCACTGGTTCAGTCGGTCCATGCGGATGTAAGCCGTTTTTGAAACATCAATGTCTTATTAGTGTTATGGGCGCACTCGGCTCAGTATGGGAGGCAGTGTCTTGACTCATCCACAGTCTACTCGCCCGCCATTAGTAGTGCGCTGCCTTCACACGACGCTTACTAATGTATCTATGATCGCCTCGACGCTGCCATCATTTGTAACCTCGTACTTGGTAATCTTTAATTTGTTAGGTTATGGATTTGTGAGAGGAATTGTTGGCTGAAAGCCTGACATCGACTGTAGCCCATTGGAAATCATTGATTGTTATTTAATGCATTTCATGCACAGAGTCCGTCAGATCGATACCTCAATCTGAAGATAGGGTAGAGTAACTAGTGCCCAGTAGGAGAAATTGCATGCCAGCCTCGTGGATTCGTGCATATATACATAGATTTGCTCGGTCTGCCATCAGTAAGTAGACGCGTTCATGCTTATGAGTTGGCTTAGATGGAGACTTGGTTGCGAATTCTAACTCCTGCGTTTCCTACTTGCTTTTCCTCATGTACGTGCACCCGCGTCCTACTTCTATGTATACACACGCAAACACGTCAGTCAGTGAAGATGTCTATCCCTAGGACTTCATCCATACGTGATCTAGTTAAAAGCTCAATGGGGTTCAGGATGCGAACACGAACAAAATTTGAATTTATACAACCTATTAAAAAACTTCTTCCTTTTCATTGTATTCCTTCTTTAAACAAATATTATTCGACGTCTTCCTCACTTTATCTTGGGCCCAGATTTTGTTAAAATGGCTTTAGGTTTTGACAATTACCAGGACGGTCATTGTAGCATTAGCTACGATTTGGTAGGGTACAATTGAAGGCTCACTTGTGACCGTTAATTTGTGTCAAGCAACGAGTGTTTGGCATCCAAAGAAGGCCACGTCCAAACGCTTAAGTATTTTGACATGCAGCTCTGTTCTACACCGAGAGTCGCCTTTTGTCGCGTCTCCTCACCTTAATAGGTACCGGGAAGTTAGAGTAGGAGTTAAGGATAGGTGTGACAGAAAGAGTAGAGATGAAAAAGATTTGTGCATCATCATTATTCTTCGCTATTTCCCGACTTCATGTCCTTCCGGCGACGATGAGAACCGCGAAAGTCACACTTTAGAAGTGACGATAGAACGAGCAGATTAAGAGCGATTACTGGCTACGAGAAAAATGGTTGTGGGATGGAAATAAGTACAATGACAGGTGGAGGATAAAGGTTCCATCAGGCTGATAGACTCTAAGGCGTGGCTGAAACAGAATGGTAAATCGCGCACTTATAGACATTGCACGCTCCAGCAAATGGGAAATCGTGCGGAATTTTGACACTGGCAATTTTGCAACCAAACGTTTGAGAGAAGAAACTGATTACAGGCTATGGAGATCAATGATGGGTGACTCATATGTTGAATGAGTATCGAGACACGTGAAACTCGTGCCAGGCTTTTAGGCTGATTGGTGTCCACTTGGTTATGACTAGTCAGGCCCTCATTGAATGTAAGAAATGCGGCAAATAAAACTAAAGGCAAACCTCTAATTTGTGCATTTTACCAATGCCTCGCATTGTATCACACCCAGCCACAATAAGCAGCCTTCATTTCAATAAAATCGTATCGCATCCAAACCGTCCTCTAATCTTATAAGCATGCGTTTCGATTTACTATTAATGTCAATATTATTGTTATATTTATTGAAGGGTAATTGATTAGCGAGTTAGTGTTAGCTACATACAACGAATGGGTTCCGCCAGCCATGCCAGCCGCCAATATGGAGCAAATTTAATGCAATTGTAAAATCCAGCCACAAGTAACCGATGTGTTTACTTCTTACCAACGCAATTGCGACATTTGCCTTCCCAAAATAAACGCATCTGAATGTGAACCGAATAACGCAATAGGTGATTCGCTTTTCAAAGCTGCTCTTGTTCAATTTGCACTCCTTTGGTTTGCTTCGTGAATGCTGGTAGCATTCCACCTGCCATTGGCTACTGCTACCACCACCGCCAACCTTGCCACTGCTTTGCAATTGATTCACTGCTCAATACGCATAAGCAGCAGGTTGAATTGAATAATGCAAGAGGGTCTGCAGCCTTCAACATACTTTTGTGATGTAAAATCAATCCAGATCAATTTCATCAGGCAAACCCACATCCATGGGCATTACTTTGCGCTTGGATATTGCACTCAAGAGTTGTGCTTGACGATTCTCTCCCGTGTGCCAAATTCTATCAGGCTGAGTTAGTTCTACCCTATTTTATCAATCTTTGCGATTTCTGAGCATAAGAGTTTGGAATATGCGTAAAGAACCTCCTTTTGGTGTGAAGCCGTTTTCTAAAATAAAAGCAAAGTGATATAACAATCTAAAAAGCTGCAAATAGTTTGAGTAGAACTTGACAAATAGGCTGGGGTGGATTGCAACAACTTCCGCACATTTACCGGAATGCATCCGGTTTTGTTACCTAATTTACATGTGAATATAGACAATGCTTTGCGCACTTCTTAAAGTTGGATGTGTTTGTTAGCCATTTGTCAAAATTAGCAAACTTTGGCTGGCCTGAAATCGCACGAAGGGGTCTCGCTCCTTGGCTCAAAGTGATCCAGCGCCCCAATCCAGTCTCAGACTTTATACAGACAAATCGATTTCCTCAGCCCTCGTCTGCGTTTGTACAACACACTCACATATCACACTACTCTGCCAATTCAAGCAGCCATTTTCATGATTTTTCGATGACACTCAATGTCTACTACGCGCGATCAGATCGCTCACAAGCGCCATCATTGGTCAGTGCAACAGCACGAAATGCTGGCTTTGGATACACGTAAAGGCGATTCACACTGAGGCCAGCTTTAACACGCCCTTAGTGTTTTCCATTCATCCACTGCAAATGTAGGTCATTGATTCTGGCTGGCAGTTCTGTGTGGATTATGCTATCTCCGTGGGGTGACACCAAGGTTCACATAGAGTTGAGTGGCTCCGACGTAATGTTCCAACAGTTATAGTCTTTGCGTTCTACAATGCGCATTGCGAACCAAGAATGTAGATAAAACAACATTAAGCACCATAAAAGGAGAGCGATTTGAAGTTTTCAAGTATTTAGGTGGAACAAATGGTTTAAATGAAAAGTGCTTTTGGTTGCATTGCTTAAGGCTAATAAGTCTATAGTTGGATATTTGAGAGAAGGCGGGTCGAATTTCATTCACAGAGAGTCCAATAGTAACGAACCAATGCGTCAAGATCTAAATAAGCCGATAGTTAAAACTTTGGTCAGCAAAATTCGCATTGGCATGCTAAAGAACCCTGCCTAGGAATTTAATACACACCTTAGTAATTCCATTCATTTTACCTGGTTTTGCATAGCGTCTATCTTTTGTATGATTGTTTTGTATGTTGTGTTTCTCAAACGTATTTCAAAAAGGGCGATGTACAGGTATGCTCCTCATAGCTTCAGGAAAAACGTACTGCTTTACTACTCTGAGTTTTAAATCACGGCAGCTAATAAAAGCTTGGCTTAAATACTTGTTTTCTTTGATTTACTTTCCTTAGGCAAGAGAAGTCCAGCATAATCGTGAAAATTGGAGATTGGAGACACCGACGATGCTTGGGTACACTTCAGTTTACTTTGACGCTGATCATCTCAAGTCAATGCAAGAAGAAAGGTGGACACGAATGGACTACGCTAACCCATTGAAAGGAAGTGAAATGGTGCCTACCACAGAGGGATGCACGCTGACTATCAAGGGTTTCAATTCTCCAGTATGTTTCAGCAGTCATGCCTGACACAGCTCCTAATATTTCAAACAAATTATGTGGGATGGTATTTTGTGGTCTTTGTTTCAGTTTTTCCTTTGAACACCTCCTCGAACTTTGCTGTGGACATCCCACTGCTATCTTCGACTCAATGATTGCACTGCATCTTGTTGGCATTGACACCAAGCAATCAACCAATAAAAACAGTTCGCAGTATCATTCAAACGTCATACACCTCTCTTCATGTCGATATCCTCCTTCGTCTTCGTTTATTATGGTCACCCTGCCAGCATGTCGCTTTGCAACGGTAACTAGAGTATTGTTTTTTTTTACTTTCCTAATTAAGTGTTTACCTAATGTAAAGAAAGCCAAGCCCAGAGCATGAAATTTCCGGTTGAGCGTTAGTTGATAAACAGTAGGCCAATCATCGGAATCGGCGCTGACCTTTGGAGAAAGTGCCTTATCCATGCACATGATAACTGCGTCGTCGCAGCCTCTGACAGAATAGCATGTGCACGAGATGCTTGCGAGCTCTTTCCAGATAAATCCTGCGATTTCACTACTTGAGTCACATCACGTCATGAGGAATGACGTTTCACTATAAGTAGATCTATGCGAGCGGCCGTGTTTCTAACTGTGAAAAAGCTGAAACAAGCAGTCAACTGTCACATCAACTGGCACTCGAGCGTACCAAGCATTTGAGCAGACTCCGATATTGGAAGAAATCAAGATGTGACACGAAGGCATTGGGACGAATTCGACTTGACGCATGACATGGGGATCAAAACTTGCAGGATAACTGCAGAAGTGAAGCAACGGTGGGCGCTGTTTAAACCCCTAATTGATCCACAATTTACAAGAAAATAATAAATAATCGTAGCATACGTGGCGCCTAACCAAGCACCGAGGTCAATTGTGTTTTAATGCCCTCATCTTATAATTGACACTGCCAATGGGGTGTTAAACCATCCATGGCGAAACCCATCCACTTTCGACATACTTTAGCCAAGTTCGAGATGTAAGGATGCCGCGTATTGTATCGCGCCCAGTCATAATATATAGCCTTTATCTCACTAAAATCGCATCATATTTAATCTGCTCTTTTATGTTGTTATATTATTATATTGTTACTATTGTCATGTTCACCGAAATGTTATTGAATACAAAGTTATTGACTATGTTGTTTGCCTTACTGTGTACATGTAATCGATGCGTTTATCCCTGACAAATGTAAATGAACCCTTTACTTTCTCAAACCGACTGCATCAGAACACGAACCGAAAAGCGCAGTAGGTAATTCGTGTTTTTAAGCTGCTTTTGCTGACTTTGTACTTCTTTGGTTTGCTCCGTGAGTACAAATTGCATTACTCCGCTATTGGCTGCTACCAGCGCTACCAATCCGAGAACTGCTTTGCAATTTATCTGCTGCTTAAAATGCAGCAAGATTGAACAAGGCAGGAGGGTCTGCAGCCTTCAAAAGGTCCTTGCGATGTAAAATCAATCAGGTTCACTTTCACCATGGAATCTTACATTCATGGGCATTACTTTGCGCCTGAATGTTGCACCAAGGAGTTGTGTTTAACAAGTCTCCCCCCTTGTGCCGATTTCTATTATGCTCTGAGTTAGTTCGGCCCTATTTTACGAAACTTTGTAATGCCTGCGTAAGAGTTCGAAAGCTGCTCAAGGAACTTGTTTTTGGGGCAAAGCAGTTTCTAGAAATAAATTACAAACGATGGCTTATTTTAAAAGAGCTGCGAAACGCCTTGAATGGGGCCTGGCAGGCAATATGATGATGCATACGGTAACGCAGAATAGATAAGGATGCACCCCAGAAAGCAGAATGTTGTATTTCCATTTCTTCGTGGTGCATTACGATAACTTCCACACATTCAAAGCAAAGCGCTTGTATTTGTTTTGCAAATTGCAAGTACATATATATCGGCTTTGCCTCATGCACTTTTGAATTTGACCTACTTATCAACTGTTTGCCAAATTTAGCTAAGTTTAGCTGGTTCAACATCGTAAAAAGTGATCGTTCTCTTCCTGGCTCAAAATAAGACTATAAATACAAGTAGAGGCCTGAAAAGACTGCATAGAACACAAGATCATTGTGCAGGCTCCTTAAGTGTCGCTAAAGGTTGTAGTAGCACTGTTCCATCTACAGTAGCTTTTGAAGCCTTAAATTTCACCATCATTTTCCTGTAAGAAGTACCTTTATAAGCAAACACACCAAGGACGAGTGTCAGCGTAGGAAAGGCTTTGAACGTCTGCGTAATGATCTTGTGCCAACTCAAATCTTACGCGTAAATATGACAAATGTGTAAATACCACACCTTTCAAAAGGGAAGGATTTCAGTGCAAATGGCGGAAATGGAAGCAATCCAAATTAAATTGCTTAACCACTGAGAAGAGGTGTTTGATTTTGTAACACATGTGAGCTTCATGATGTTCTGCGACCTCAGGTACCTCGAGAACTGTGCCACATCTTCCATTAGAGCAACTTGTTTTGCCTAGTACTTAAGAAATATTCGACAACCATCCTTTTGTAGTGTTTAGCGATTTCTCACCTATCTTCCAGATTTGCAATGCGCATTGTGAAACGCAAAATTATGATTATTGGCGCTTTACGATGGAGTCAGCCAACCCTGTTTGAGCCTTAGTACCACCCCGCGAAAACAACATAATCCACATGGAACTGCCGCCCAAAATCGATGCCCTAAATTTGCAATAGACGAAAGGAAGCACCCTACGGATGTGTTGAATTTGACTCCAAAGCTAACATTTCATGCTGTTGCACTAACTAATGATGGTGCTTGGGAGTGAAATAATTTCACGCAATGGAAGGCTTTTGATTCTCAAAATAATGCGCTGACAGAAGCAGCATTTCATATCTCATCTGCACTGATGGCAAGACTGGCATCCTTTGTAAATCCAGTGGCTAATCAGCTCCAATCTGTCTTGCCCTCTTCTGCACCGTTCCGCCCTTACTGATGTGGATCTGTCTTACCCGGTCTTGCCCTCTATGCCAGCGCAAAGTCAATGTGAGCAGATTATCAACATGACAACACCCTTATTTTGCTTCAAATATTACTTTGGATGTGTGCATTTAAAGCAGGCAACTTAGTCAGCTCTGGCACCTCACTACAAACGCCATGCGAATGGCAGAGTTGGAGTCTCCATATTCCACCCACCGGTCACTATACATCGCAGATTAGACGACATGGACCTTACTCGCCTTCACTATCTGCAGAATTCAACCACTGTAATGAACTATCTTTGAGTTGATCAAAGGTAGTGAAATGTTTGTCTACTAATTCATTCGGATCTCGAAGTATCTCTCTGTCTAATTTGGAGCACTCTCACTACTGTCCACTCTATTTGCTCAAAAATTCTTCATGCTCTCGCCACATCTTCCATATTTTCATGCACCCCGACCTATGTAATCATTAGTATACGCAAACGAACTTAGCCTCTGTCAAAGTGAAATCAGAATAATTGTGTGATAAATCACCCAATGGATAAGGTGATTACTTAGTCGCCAAATCGAAGTGAGCCCCAAACATGTACACGTGCAGCTAGCAAGGAGTAGGTAAACTAATAGTCTGTATGCACTTGTAAGACGCGTCGCACGGCGTGTTCCCTTGGGGAGGTCGTGTTCACACACCTGTCAACTGTTAGTTACGACCAACACTGTTCACTTAAATAAACGTGTGGATAGAACCAATGCGCGTAGTCAGCGTCAGCCATGCAGACCAAAGCAGTCCCTCTTTTGCCGCTATGAACTATTGTTCTCCACTTAGTAATAGTTTGTAGCAAAGAAAGAACAAGCATAATCCATGCCTGCAGGCAACACAAGTTAAAGGGGATGTGTCAATTCAAACGTAGGTAAATACCTCAACACTGGCGGAAATGCAGCAACGCTGTTGGAAGCTAGCTCACGCTACGTACCGATAATGAAGTGCAGCTAAATACCCAAAGATGAATCCGGCGAAATTACGTCCTCTCTACCCTTTATGGCCAAGGCGGTTTTCCATGTGCTAAAGGTGGCCAATTCATGTAGTAATGTTTCACCTATTGCCTAAACTTATGAACTTCTAGTTAGAAACGAGAGTCTACTTAGTCAATGTCTCTGAAGGGACGCAAAATGGCTTGTCACGGGACTGCCACATGATATTAATCGGGAGAATAAAGTGAGGAGCAAAGTAACAAGAAACATATTTGTGCTCGAATGCGCGATTTCGTCTTAGGTGGTTGTGCAGCGCACCAGACCCCGCCAGACCAGAGTGATATAAAACGAAACTTATTGGTTAGGCATAAAAGAACTTAGGGTTAGAAGCGAAAATGAGAACCTAAATGGCTGCATAGGATTGTCAATTGTAAGAATGATTTTACAGGGCACAATAATGCACCTGTGTTTACGGGACGCAGTTCTTCTCGGAAGCAATCTGTGATTGTTCAATTGTCACTTAAATCTGCCGGTGCGCTCTTGCGTTTGATGCCACATTGTGTTCTTAATTTGATAGGTTTGAACCTTACTTGGGTAGCAAAAATGCCTGCTAGTCGTTTTCTCAGCTGTTACATATTGGCTTGGCCAATTTTAGCGTTGGTAATGAAACATTTGTCGTCCAGATTGCTAAAGAAGATCATTAGAGGCTCTCGAAAGGTAGTATGGTACCATCATTTCTAAGCAACCCATTCATTTCAATACAGTCATATGAGCTTGATAATTATCTTTCATTTGATGATGAAAATGACTTCCGGTGACAAGCGTCGTACGATTGTGAAGGGCCGCAATTCTTCACGATGGAGCACGTTCACCTATGCATCAACGATCAACGTTCAACTCAAGTTCGACCTTATAGCCTACTTTCTGTG